>CAJNIZ010023403.1:38528-61249 GCA_905231905.1 Symbiodinium pilosum | reverse complement strand
CAGGACAAGTCGCGTCTCTACGTCCATTCATGCAAAGCCGACCGCGGGCCATACTCCAAGCGCATGAAGTTGGTGCCTCAGTTTAGAAGCGGACTTGGGGGCAGAGGAGGCTGAGTCAACGTTTGCATCAATGTGGTCATTAAGCCGAGGCCTGTGTCGAAGGGTCAGGCCCATCCTTACCGGCGGTGACGCAGCTGCAAGCAGCTGCAGCGGCTGTGGCGACCGCAAGCATTTGCTCAACCCTCATTTATGCCCTTGAACCCTTGAGGCGCCAAACACACTTGACGATCCGGGTGCGCGAAATGACGGATGAAATGATGGCTGAAGCCCTAGCACGCGGGCTTGCATGGGCATGCATGTGAACCCCACTTCTTCGCTGCCAAGATGAAACGGGAAGAGTTTGCCTGAGCTCTCGTAGTCAGAAGCTGACAGGTCGCTGCGCTGAAAAAGCTGCTCATAGCTGGTCAGCTGTGAATCTTTGTGCTCTTGGTTGTTTGTAACTGAGGTAGAGATCAGTTTGGCTAGGCTCCTTTCTACAACTTCCTTTATTCAAACTTCTGCTCACATCGGTCTGGCTCAATTAGGCCGGGGGCCTGGGGCCGAGACCAGCAGATCTTTAGCCAGACCCAGCAGCAGAGCAAATGTAACATGGACGCCAGCTTTCAGGAATGGTACCCACTAGTTGAACTGCAAATGCCAGCCCAACTCCACAGGGTTCATGGCCAGCTTAGAGGAGCCGGCGGCATCCTATCATGCAGCTTAGCTTCATGACCACGAACACGATGCAACATCAAGCCGGCACACCCCATGCTAATGCTTCGAAACCAGGGATTATCTCTGACAAAAGCCCAGTGAGACTGTGCTGTGATGAGCAGTGCGCGGTTATTGGATCATTCTTAAGGCCGCTTGAGAGCAACAGCAATACTGATAATGCCTAACGTCATTTCCTATGCAAGACTGCAGGAGTAGCTCTAGGAAACCATGCTGTAGGTGCTCGTTCTGGGAGTGCTGTGACCTGAGCGAGTCGAGAGGCAGGACATGCACAAGGTGTTTCATATTTCATCATATTTCAGCATGCAGGTAATCACAGGCCCCCAACTCCTGTATGATGGGACATCATGGACATCAATGCCTGCTAAGATGGATGGAAAGCCCTGTCGTGCGGCAATTCGCACGCGTGCCTGACTGACACCGCGAGCTACATCATGAGCTTTCAGTTGTCAGCTGGGCTGTACCAGTCAAGCACTTGATTTATGCAGAAGGGGCTCATGAGGCGTGTAGTTGGAAGAGTCTTTCTGAACCAAGCCGTGAACTGCAACGCGAAACGGGAAACCATTCTACAGATTTGTACGTCGTTTTCCTGAACTTGCATCACCTTGCATTATCTTGCTTCAAGCTGGCTTGACGCTTCGCTGAATGCAGCCACCCTGCTTCGAGCCAACCGCACTCCCCTGCGGAGTTTGTGTCCGTGCCCATGGCTTGCAATGCCAGGGCACGTGCATCCACCAGCTTGCGCTGCTGGCTTGCTCTGCTGCTCTTGTGGTTCGTTGGCAGCATTGGTGGCAGCATGCAGGGCTTTGTCGGCCTTACCCAGATGCACCGTCACACGAGTCTGCAGCGCATGGCCGTGCCGGGAATCCCTGGTAGTGGAGGGAAGATGCAAGCCTTCTTCATGGGCAAACGCGTGGATTGGCAGCCAGGGCTGGGTGTCGCATCAAAGGCCGTGGAGGTTGGCGGTGAGCTGCCTCTAGGGATTCGGTTCGAACGCCAGGATGGTACCTCCGAATGCAGTAGCAAAGCATGTCCTTTTCCTTGTTAATTACCTCAACTTATACATTTCAAAGCAGAGCAATTTTGGTTTGCAGTTTTGGATTCTTTCTTGTGAACTTGCTCCGTTGAGGTGCCTTCGTGATCACTGAGATCATCAGCGGGGGATCTGCGTCTGTGGGGGAGCTGGATGTGCAAGTTGGAAATATCATTCATGCCGTGAGCTGCAGTGTGGGTGGCAAGAAGCAGATAACAACTGCATTCGAGGTCGACACAATAGACCAGATGTCGCAGGCCATTTGTTCCAACGACGATGAGAGGGTATTGATGCTAGTTGAGAAACCCGATGAGGGTGCCGCAGGCGCCGTCAGTTTCTTGACCGATGTAGCAACCCGATTATGAGTACCTTCGAGCAGGAATGTCTCTTGGCCGTGCTGGCAGAGGTAGAATTGTAGGTCCGGGATGGGTTTACGGTTTAACGTTTAAGATTTCTGCGGGTTCTACCTTAGCAGGTCACAGTTTACGGGTTCTTGAAATTAGCGGTAATAGATATCAGGGCAGCGGCTTTGATGTGGCGTGATTATTTGTCATTGCAGGGCGTAGGCTATGAGGCTTGATTTCAGGTTTACGGTCTGGAGTGGCTGTATTGTTCAGGTGTTGAAGGTTTTCCGAGTTTCAGGATCTTTGGATTGATTTTAGGTCCAGTGTTCGGGGGATTTTAGGTTTGGGCGTTTTAGCTTGTGGCTCTAGTGCGGGTGGGTTTGGGTTGAGAAAGTGGTCTCAGGTACATAGTTCATACTTTCGGGTCTTTGGTTCGCTTTGCGGCTCTATTCGGCTTTCAGAGTTTTTTTATTCTTGAGGCTTTGGGATTTTTCGTGTTCAGGTATTTGCAGGGTGTTGGGCTTCTGGTTTCGTGGGTTCCGGATTCGTTTGAAGTTTGTATTGGACCCCCGGGCAAAAGCGGCTTTAGAGTTTTAGGGACTGGGGGTGCCTGTGGTTCAAGTGTTTGAGGTTTAGAAACTCGTGGTTTTGGCATTCCGGAGCTTGGAGAGAATTCTGGGTTGTAGGGGTGTCTGGGCTTCAACAGGAGTTTTGGATACATGGGGTTGCGGTTTACAGCTTTGGGGAGTTGGCCTAGGGATTGAGGCTGCTGTAGGAGCTTGGGATTGGTTTCAACTTCGTGGTGTCGCCGCAGGATTTCTGTTTTGTTCTTTCGATCTCGGCGATTCATTGAATTCATGGCTTGGACGGATAGTCTGCAAGGTCAGCCAGCCATCCGTTCAGCTTATCTTGGAGATCTGAGCAGGCTTGCAATGTGTCTGATGCCAAGCGCTCCGTCACCAGTGTGGGGGAAAGAGCCACATGTTCAATTCGTGGATGCAATCTTTCCTCTTCACAACTCCTGAAATTACAGGAACTGTGTGCGAAAAAGATGGAAAAGCGCCAAGGACTTATGTAGGTAAGTAGTGGTCATCTTAGAGGCAGAAGGCTGCCCATCGAGCAGACAGGCCTGCTGAACTCTCGGATGTCTTCCTGGCAGCCTGCACAGTTCATAGCACGAGATCTTTCCAAAAGGAATCGGAAACAGTTTCCGCAAAGGACGTCGGCTGGAACCCTTTTGAAAGTCAGCCAGTCCTTCAAGAGGTATTTACAGTCCTCAGGCAACCAAGTGCAGGGTCTGCCTTGGCTTCCACTAGCGTAAACGGGGCAGCCCCAATTCCAGCAGTGCTCTGCAACCTCACAGTGGCTGCTTGCATGATCTGTTAAATGTCACCCGAAGGTTGCCTCTCGCCGCTCTGTGAAATCAATCAAACACGGCCTCTATGGATTATGAGCCCGTCGGAGACCTCGGCAGAATGGGCAGACGTCGCATTGACTCTAGTTTGCTGCAGTGTACAACAAGCCGATGAGGATGGGACCCAAGAGCTGCTGATTGATTCGGCGCAGGCTCTGTAGAGCATGAGAATAAGGTAAAGGTCATAATATTGCTTGCATTTGCATAGGCATAGTCTTTGCCATAGATAACTTCGCCTGCAGGAAAGAACTGCCCGACGTACCGAACACTTGCTGCTGGCAGCGAGGCCTTTTCGTTTTGCACAGTGTTCCCTAGGTTTTGCTCCTCAAGGGCAGGCATCCTGAAAGAAGTTGTAAAGAGGTGTCGATCCGTCTCGCCAATTCCAGGCTGTTGTTTTTCTTTTTCCACGGCCTCCTCATCATCTCAGCTTCCATGGGCTTTGAGGACTGCGCAGCTCTGTCAGTCTTGACAATGAGACTTCAAAGAAACTGCAAGGAGGTTTCATGGTGGCTGATTTTCACTCCTGCATGGTGCATGCCTTGGCCATGCACGCGCTTCAGAGATTTGTTGATCGCGCCGCGAATGCTTCCGAGGTTAGGAGATACGGTATGCGTTGTGCTTGTGATCCTTTCCTGGTTTGGCTCTTGCCCGTGACCCAAGATGGAATCACTTGTAAAAACCAAGGTCACGCTGGGACTCATCTTGTGTGAAGGGTGCTGCCTTACTCAGACTCAGCGCAGGTACGTACAATCGTGCCTACAAGAGCGACAGGCCATCCAACAAAGTGCCATTTGAAATCCATGACCCATTATCCGCTGAAGTGGTCTCAGTAAATTTTGTTTTGCGAAGCATAACATTGCGTCGACTCCGCATGAACCTCAACCTCACTTGAAAGAACTTGTAATCCTGCTGTTCTTCTCCACAAGTGAGCCTGACTTGACATGTCCACCAAATTCACGGAGGCACGGCTTGGAGACGCAAATCCGAGCATCCTCACCGACATCCTGCCAGACATAGGTGCCAGCAGCTCGTCAGAGGATAAGCAGTCATTTGGTGCTGCCAGTTATGGGTGTCCTGTCCCTTGTCTACATGCTTCTCGCTGTCCTTGCCGAGCTCCTGCTTTGCAGGCCAGTCTTACGTCTGTCACAGCGGTTGGTTGCTGATGGTAGGCCTGCGCTAGGTATCTCAGTGAGTTGAGCGGTGGCATTGATGCAGCACCCGTCGCACCAGCGACTGTCAAGCCGGCATTGAGTTGACTACGCACCGGCTGTTGCTGCAAACTGTAGCCTGGCTAGTCCATCCGTCGTTTTTGGCATTCCTCTACAATCTCTCCAATACGCATTTGACTGGCACGCCTCAACACCAAGCTTTCAAAGCACCATGCCAGCAAAGACCCTAGCAAGTTGCAACGTTGCAAGGTACAGATTGCATGCTGTTCCTCAAACGAGTGTAATTTGAGGAAATGCATGTTCCTTATACGAAGAATACCTGCACAAAATAGCCGTTTTTGAGAAAGCGTGCAGTGGAAACCTCGGGAAGAAGATCCCAGCTCAGAATCAAGACAGTACGTACCATTACAGAAATTTCTTACTTCCTTTATGATATTCCGTTGAGTTGTGGAAAGCTGGAAATGATGATGCCAAAAATGAGTACGGTTGCTCATGGTCAAGATTTGTTAGCGCCCATTCCTCGGGCCTGCGGCAGTCTTCTTTTTACTCGGGCAGGTTTCTTGTGCGGTGCGGCGACCCCGAGGGCGGTAGTAGGGTATTTACCTCCGCCTGTTTCGACGTCATAGAGCGACAGTGCCTATTTGCTCCACTTGCATCAGGCGCTTGGCTGTCGCAGTTCCTGTTATTTCCTGTTTCTCTCTCTCCTTTCTGTCTGTTCGGCGGGCTGCGGTCGTGGGTGTGCTGCAGTGCTCCTTGCTTTTTCTGCCTTGTTCGTTGTGGATTTTGGCGTCGTGCTGGTTTTCCGCTCGGTCGTCTGGCGTGAATGCTGTGGACCGTGGATTTCACTCCTTTTGCAGGGTCTGCAGCATTCCTTCTTTCTCAAACACTTTTGCTTGCTGGTTTGGGGGTTGAAGACGGTGGTTGCTCGCTTGAGCTGCCTCCTCGCTGAACGTCTTTGAGTGCATTTGTGGTTGCCTGGAGCCCAAGTCCAAAGATTATGTGGTCGTGGACGTCCTTTGTACTGGGTCTGTTTTCCCCTTCGGTCGCGAAACTGCTTACAGCTGGGTGCTGCACAGTGTTTAGCCCTGCTGGCCTTGTTGCGGCCGAGGCCATGCTCTTCGGTAGTGCAAGCACTGTTATCCCCTGATTATTGCCCTCTGTGCGGTACTTCATCTGTGGCTCCTCAGCCCCCAGACTTGAGAATCTACCACTACGCTTCTCCTGGTTCAGGGTTCGGGTTGATCCAGCTACAAAACCTTTGACATGGAAA
Organism: Symbiodinium pilosum; assembly: GCA_905231905.1. Taxonomy (NCBI): domain Eukaryota; class Dinophyceae; order Suessiales; family Symbiodiniaceae; genus Symbiodinium; species Symbiodinium pilosum. The sequence continues at coordinate 55,248 of CAJNIZ010023403.1, read as the reverse complement.
TCCCACTGGTGGGTTCTGCATGGGTGCCGTTCTCATGTGGTCTGGTGCTTTACCAAGTATGCTGGCAGTGTGCACAGTGTTCTTCATGCAGGTAGCCAATAGGCAGCGCAGACCCAGGCTTTTCACTGTATTTTGCAGTTCAATCGTGTGCTCCTGAACTTTTTGAGGCCTGCAGAGTCCTTTGTTTTGCCATGCTTTGATTTTTATCGCTAACGCGAGACCGCCTCGGCAAAGGTAGTCGAGGCTGCCCCACTCACCCAGTTGACCTTCCTGCCCCCTCCCCCCAACACCCCCCACTATTCTAAAATGCGGGCACAATGCAAACAAAAACATCTCCTGAAAAGTGTGAAAGAAGGTACACATGTTGATTTTCATCCATGTTTTGCAAGGGGGCGGCCTTTTTTGGAATGCGGGCACAATGCCAAGACTTCAAGAAATGTATGAAAAGTGTGCAAGAAGGTACATGTTCTGATGTCATGTTTGCCCTCTCCGGGGAGGGGTCGCGGGGGATGGTGCCTAGCTGGCGATCCCGTGGCGGGAAACCACCTGTGGATAAATGACCCCGGACGGCGCTTATTTCAGGTGTTTTGGTGGCTTGCGCATCGGGGAGCATGGCTACGTGCCAGGCTGGCATTACCTGTGCAAGGGCTCGTGGCCGTGACCAGTTCATGAGGGAGCACAAGAGTGCGATGCACAGACACTGTAATACCCACACTGGGTTTTGATGCTTTTCAGGCTTACGCTCATTACTGCATCGGGAGACGGACTTTGTGTCCATCGTTCTGTGGTGTGAGAGGCGCACCGTGGGGTGGCGCGAGGAGACGAGCTTTGGTTCTGGTGCCGTTTGTTCGGCATCATGTACTGAATGAATTACGTGCACCTGTTACTGGGACCCTTTTGGTCGCGGCCATCTCGGTCCTGGATGCATAGGATTCCGCTGTCTCTGTATAGAATTCATATTGGGTTTACGTGGACTCCCAGGGTTTTGAAACCCCACAAAAGCCCTGGTTGTTTAGGAGCTTGCGATGATATCAGCTTGCGCTGCTGGGTGAGGTCCTTTCGGGCCGATCTCCGCGATCAGATTATCACCCCCTGATGTCATGTTTGGCATGTAGGTGAAGGGGCTGCTCGCCCCCCAATTTCCCCCACCATTTTGTAATATGAACTCGAGCACAGTCCTAAGAATTCCCATGGACGGGCAGCCTGCAAGCAACCCCTAGAACGATGACCAAAGATGAATTCCAGGACAGCTTTACATTGCGAATCCTCTCACATGTGGTATTTACAATTACTTCCCCCCTCCAACAAAACCTTATGTGACGGTACCAAATGACTTTTGCCACAGGCTTCGAGTCCGCATACCCCCTAATGCTATGGTTACTGACGCTCGTAGCCCCTAAAGCGCTTTGCAACATGACAATAGACTGTCAAACTACTTGGCACGTACAATGCTTGCTGACCTCCTCACCAGAACCAAAAATAATGCCCGAAATAGCAACAAAAAGTTACCAAAATAATGCCAGGCCCCTGCCTTCACCTCTGTCTCTTCCTGTTTTTTCTGCGCTGATTCTCTCTTTCTCCACGCACTGGATTGTTCTGAAGGTCCCTGTAAGGGAGTGACCATACATTTCCTTCAAGGGTTGGCAGCACTAATTGGTGCCTCCACTTGAACTTCCGCGGCGAAGGCTATGACGGTTGCGGAGCCCATGAGATGCGGGGAGAGGGACGTGGTTAAAAGGAGCGGGTACCCCTGTTTGCCGATTTCTTCCTCCATGTTGAGATGGTTCAATGACTCAAAACCAGGAAATCATCTTAGAAGGCTGCATGCAAGTGTTGCTCCGATTTCCAGGCGAGGCGTTCAAGGCCAATGTGAAATTCCCATTGCAATTTAGTGAGAGGCACAGATATTGAGCAGAATGTAAGACAGATTCCGCAAAGGCAAGTCAGCCGGTCAAGCCACTTTGATAGCAGAATATCAGATGCAAAGCGTTAGATAAAGTCCCTAGGCTGTCCAGCACGCTCTCAGCTACTCCCATGAAGGTGGGCTCGAGCAACTACATTGAAGAGATTACACGAGCTGAGCACACGTGATGTCACAAGCACTTCAGCAGTGATAAAATGTCACGTAGCCAGCAATCTGAAATTGTGCACCTCAATCAGCTCTCGAGATTTGTGGTGAAATTGAAGTCGAGTGCGAATGATGATGCATGGGGAGCGTTGATGGCAGGTATCTGACAGGCATGTCTTTTATCCATTTACTTGTCTCGCTCACGTCGCAGTTCGTTTTTGAAAGGAGACGTTATCCATATACTTGTGTCGCTCACAGGGCGGTTAATTTTGAAACGAGACGTCTGCAGAACGAAGCGTCTTTTTGGCTGAGTGCTTGTGCTCAGACGGCACGTTCACATTTGGCCCCAACACAAACTGCCGTGCTTCTCAGTGCAATTGACCGACATTTAACGCATTTCGGAATAAAGGTGACATATGGCAAGTGCATCAATACCACTGCAGCAGGCGCATCTCCTCAGTTCGCTTTTCAAAATACAGACTTGCACATGGAAGGATCCGTCCTAGAAAGCTCGTTGCCAGCCTGTAAGGAAACCTGCCGATTTTCATATACAAGGAACACCCTCAAACACAGCCACATGATTTGTGCAGGGCTGTTTCCAGTTCAATCACAATTGCTTGTGATCCAGACAACAATGAGAAGTGTCCTCTCAAGGGAGTCCAGCTTTGCTCGCGCAGATGCGAACACATTGAACCCAATTTGAATGGCAGCTTTGCTCAGAGACCACGGATGGCCACGAGGTAGGTTCAGACAACTTGCGGTAGATATGCAAAAACGGAACCGGCCCACATCAGGAGAGGCGTAAATGTATATGATGCTAGATGCAACACGACGGCACATTGTTACCAATCCTGCAACGATGGTACCAGCAGCCAAAACAACATGCAAGAGCAGAAAAGGAACAAATTAATAGATCAGGACGCAACGATCAGGACGGAACGCAAAGCGACCTTGAAAGTGCCCTTTGCAGCACAACAAGCGCCTAAGCGCCGCAAGCACAGCCATCACGCTCAGCTCACGCAAAGGGTTCTTGTGGACACCATGATGAGAACACATCTTTTAGGATAGTGCGGGGAACCTCGAAGAACCGCAGCCACCGGGGAGAGTGCAGCGTGGAGAAGGACAGCCAACAAAAACACCGAATCGAGCGGCAGGGAGTTTGGGACTAATAGTTTCTTGTTGATCTTATTCTGGGCGAGGCTAGGCGAGGCAATAGCCAATAGTCAGCACTGCCAGTGCATCAAGTAAAGGCTTCTGTTGGCACAGATGTGCAAGAGGCAAAGCAGAAGCAGATTCTGCTGGCAGGAACCTCGCAATGTTTCAAAGTCCGGACGGCCTGGGACCACAGTAAAAACATGCTTCCAAGTAACAGAGGTTGGAACAGTAAGCTTGTTTTGATCGATGTGTTGGAGAGCCTTGAAGAGCCACTGAAGCAGGGCCCCTGAATATTGACAGTAGGTTCACAAGCAAGAGGTAATCAAGGCACAGCAGACATTGAGCAAAACACAAAACACGTCCAACAAGGAAAGGGACATGGAGGCAGAAGAGGCTGGGTGGAGATTTCTGGGAGCCACGAACAGGGATTCTGTACCCAGGCACCGTGCATCGGGTACCTTTCAAAATCGCTTCCCAAGCTCATCAAAGGTTGTTGTTTTCTCCTTTTGAATTGCTCCGCACCACATGTCAGGTTCTCATGCTGGTGTCGATCTTAACATGCTGTCGAGGAGCAACAGTATGGCCATACATGCGAAGTTTCTTGTGGACATGGATGTTACACAGTGCAGGTTTAGGCATGGGTATTCCCGATCAACACAATTCTTTGAGCCGCTGCAGGACTTTGCATCTTCACGGTACGCCTGCCGTATTTTGCAGCTGCCAGAGGATAGCTTGTACTTCATGGTGTAAGGGGCATGCACCACATACTTGCTATGACCGGTTGCTCCGTGGGCCCAACCATTCTTGACACAGACTGACGGTGTCTAGTAGGTATCTGGATCTGCAGGTATCCAGGAAGGGTTGTGCAGCTTTCTGCATCAGAGGCCGAAAGGCCTGATCCCAGGCAAAGGCTTCTGCGCGAGAAGATGTTGTTTCAGCCAGCACATGCTGTTGAGTGGAAGCTGCTAATGAAGATGCTTGTCTCGCTGTGCTGGGGAGAAGTGTGCGGGCGAGACGACATGTGCATCAAGAGTCATCATCAAATCCTAGCTGCTGAGGGTAGGTGTGCGCAGTTAACTGTGAAAACCTTCGCAAGTATCAGGTGATAGTCCTGAGCCCAGTTCCAGGCTCAGGTCCATCCATCATAAACGCCGGATGGAAGTGATTGACATGGTCTCCTCAGAGCCAAAATATGACAGATGGCATACTCACAAGAATGGATTTGCACAGCTATGATTCCTGTGCGACAACGTGAATTGTTATTGTCAACTTATCGTCATCCCTCAGAAACATGCCCGCCACCCTGGTGACCCCCCCACGAATGCCCTTTCTCTCTACTTTGACAAGATGGTTCTAGAGTTAACCGTTCTTGTAAGGCACACCTTGATGAGGAGGGGAGACGATTAAACGTTATCCTCATCAGAAATGCATCGCATCTCTTGGCTTAGCAGTCTTCAGCATTTGTCCAGCGAGTTCTACTGCATTGGCCTTGTCATGTCCCATTTGCTTTGCCAGAGCAGCGCGCTCTTCTGTTGCATTGGCTTGGCAGTTCCATTCTCAGATCGGACTTGTGTTGCAGCTTCTCTGTACATCTGTCGCAGGGCTGGCAAAGTTGCGAAAATTGCATGTTCGTCGAATTGGCTTTGCCGCTTTGCCCTTTCGCAAGAGGGTGTTTTCATCAGGAGACCCATCTGATGCAACAAGGGGACGGGATGAAATAGGATTCTCAGCACGTATCTGCTCAACCCGTTCTTGTTGCATGATGCTGCCACAATGTGCTGTCTCTCCACTCCGCAAGATACCGTATCAGGGGCTGCATCGTCCCATGGTCTTATGCATTTCAGCGCAAGTCGCGCACATGAGGCATTGTCCACGTGCGTGCTGGTACTTATCCTGCCTGCAGCTCAGCATTTATAGCTAGGCAAACACGCCTTCACGCGGGTATGTCACGCTGAGTTTGCCAACTGCAGTGCGGATGGTGTTGTCGTGGCCATCGTTTTTCATTAGCACTAAGGCCAGAGCCCGTCAGCGAGTTGGCATGGGTCAGTGTCTTAGGCTTCAATTCCGATCGACCCCTCGGCTCTGTCGTATAGCTGCATATCCACATACCCTTCCGTACGGCATACAGATCCTGCAAATTCGTGAAACAGACTAGAATGACTAGAAAGCAGGCAGGGTACATGCTTGCACACCTGAACAGAGGTGGTTGATCTAGGTGCTCGTGTCTCATAGCTCCTCCTAAACTGCGAAGAATGATGCGCCATATCCGGCAAGCACTGTTCCATGTCATGGTGTTATTTTGGATGCGCCACATACAGCAGAAGACAATTGACTGAGCTACAGTCTTCATCGTTCTTCAGTGTTGTTAGGGACTTAAGGTATGGTCTTCTGCTATGAGCACAACTGGCCTGAATGGTTTGTGCTCGTGAAATGGATTGAGTGCCCCGGCATGGTGCTATTTCTGCATCATCAGAAGAGGATACGGACAGGAAATCATGCAATGAGATGCATGTGCTGGCTTGGTGTGATACCACTGTCGACTATCATTTGCGTTGAGAAGAGACGCACCCAGAGTGTTGCTTCCATTTCTAAAACAAACGTACATGTCATGACAGTGCTCGCCCCTTCATACTCAGTGGTCATTTTGCCAAGCAGACTGCGTCGCGTTGCTGGGCTACAGAACCAAGATACACAAGGCGCCCTTAGTGGTAAAAGGCTACCATTGATCAGCCATGCCGCCTTGCTGCTTTTGATGGAAAACGGAGCCTTTCTTCAGGGTGGGGCCTTCGCTGGCTGTGCTTGACGCGCAGTGCTAGAGCCCAATACCTTGAGGTCCAGTTACGGGGCTTCTCCAGCGGCTGCTGTGAAGTACCCCAATACAACATGGTACCTAGCTGTACGAGGAGTATGAGGACAGAGCCTGAAACTTCTGGTGCTGTAGAGAAGGAGATGAATCCAATCAGTTGGCGACCCCCATCCACTTCACTACCCCAACATGTGGAGGTACCAGGCCGAGTCGATGCAGGCACACATTATCCGAAGGGAGCAGGAGTTCCGCCGCCTGGAGGAAGTACTTAGCAGGGCCACCCTGCCCGAGAGTCTGCGCGCAATGTGCCTCTTGACCTTCGGTGGCCTTGATCACAGGGGACAGTTGAACGTCGTGCTGAGTTAAGTTTTGAACAAAGTTGACTTCAGACAGGTCAGTCATGCCTTGCGGATCCAGTACCCCTGGCAAGCCGGTCTACCAGATGCAGAGGGACTCCTTGGATCCGCTGGCTCTTGGACTCCTCAATGCCCGGCCAAAGCTGATTCACCGACAAGAAGGGGGCGAGGCTTGGCAAGGGGAAGAGTACCCCTCATGCCAGGCGTTACACCATGGTCATTGATGATGGCGACGATGACGGCGATGAGGATGCCTACTATGAGGACATGTGGAAGAACAGGGCAAACTTCCGCAAAAGAAGCTCCCCCCCCCCCAAGAGCTCCGCCACGTTCTTCGTGCGAGGCGGCGGCTTCGAGAACGAGGACGGTGGTGACAATGTCGAGCCGGACGCCAACTGCATTCCAGCCAAATAAAGCTGGTTCATTGTCCTGCGTTCCGAGGACCTGTGCAACTGCGCGAGCGTACCGCTATAACGGGGGCAGCGAGAGGAAGTTCCACAGCGTTGCGAACGGCTCGAAAACACAGATCATGTGAAAGGAGGACGAGTGAAACAGGGACGTCGTCGAAGCCCAGTGCAAGTCGTGCTTTGTCCAGGATGTGCGAAGCTTGGAAGAAGGCAAGATCCCGTGCTTTTTTCAGCGTGCCTTCCAGGTTCGTGGAGAAGCTCTTGAAGACAGAGAACGTGAATGTAAGCTGAAGCTACAGGCCCCAACAGCCCCTCCGAGGCAGCTTGCTTATCCTATGCTCTGTGGACAGTGATTGGCGATGCGTCTGCTCCCTCGTCTGCTCCTTCGGCAGGTCCTTCGCCTTCAACTCCACCTCTGGCAAGGATTGCTCAAGTTGAACAAAGGGCGCGGGCGTACGGTGCTTGTGTGGTGCCTTTTGTGGACTTGCCAGCGTCTCCAGAGCTTAAGCTGGAGGATTGATAGTCTTCAACCTTTGCCAGGTCATCTGAGCCGCTTGAGGGACAAAGCCCTCTTCTGCGCCTGGGCCTGTGGCAATGTCGGAGTGCTTGTGATGGTGCGCGCAGGTCATTGGATTCACTTTGAGCACCCAACGCGCCCAGGTATGCGTGCTTTCACCTTCTTCTGTGCGCGGCAGGTTGCGGCTGGTCAAGGCATCCATCCCAAGGTTCCATGGGGTTGCCTGTGGTCTCTGAACACGACTGCGACGTTGTGATGGTCGTGGAGGAGATCCAGACTTCCAACACGGACACCGTTGCCGATGCAGGCGTCTTTGTGGGCCCTCCAGGCCTGACGACCCTCCACAGACTATGACTATGCGCGGCCAAGCTTCGGGCACATGAGCGTTTTAAAGCTGAGCTTGACCTGGCTTCTCTCAGCAAAATCGGAAGTAGGTGTGCAATTGGGTTGGCGGCCAGATCCTGAGCAACGTTGTGAAGATGTGTCCCATTGGGCTGCATACGTGCTGAAGTGAGGCCCGGGATCTTTGCCGTTGCTGCCTTCAAGGCCACTCGTATAAGAGACCGGCGCGGTGATGTTCATTGGGAAGGGCACCGTTAGCTTCACTGCCTCGGGAGTGAAGTGAACATCCTACAGTTTCGACAGTGGCAGCCTCCTGCTGCCTCGAAAGGATGCCAGGCGAGGTCATTGCGGCAGAAGAGGCGTCCGACAGCTGAACCTTTGCTCCGTGGCCGCAGCGGTCGACGGTGTTGATTTCCAGTCCAAGCTGCTTATGTCCGGCGAGACGGTAGCCGGAGAACCGAACCAGCATCCGCAGCAGTTGAAAGCCATCCGCGCAGACGAGGTTAAAGGCCAGGAAAGACTCCGCAGGTGAACTTGTCCAAACACCGGAGGCGTCCTCTGTCCTCCTGGTGTCCTTGCGCAACCAACCCAGGCTTTTGCAGTGAAACGATGAGCTCTGAGTCAGCGTGAACAAGGTGGAATGCCTTGTCCGTGGAGATGTAGTGTCAGGAAGTCATCCTGTCGGATGCTGTCGTCTTCGTCTTCGTGTTCGTCTGTTCGTTTTCGTGACTAGCCAACGCTAGGCTGCGCGTCCATCAAAGCCAGCCAATCGCATCACGTCCTGATTGTGTCCGCCGGCGAAAACGCCCTACAGGCGCGGGGATGTAGGATCACCGACACCAACAATCTACTCCTGTCAGGCGAAAACAGTCTCCAGCAGGATGCATCATTGCTGCTGCTTAGTTGAAGACCCTGTCTGCGGAAAGCTGCAGATGCACCATGCCGGCAGGATGGATCTCCCCGTGAAGACGCGTGCAAGCACCGGCTCCTGAAGGGGATAGCTTGTCGGTCACGCGCGTAAGACCACGGACGCCCGGCGATCAGTTTCCGAGGCCCCGGCTCGAAAAACAGAAATGAAGCCGGACCACAAGTGCCCTCGACATGAATGCTGTCCTCCAAGTGCCTGCAACTGTCTGCTTGGGTAGTCAAGGCGCCACGACAAAACTTTTGAATAACGCTGGACTGGGCCTGACGGTGTTTACTCCTGGGTGGCATCGAGACATCACCCGCGATCAACAACTGCGCGCGAATCAGGACTGCTGCATTGCATTCAAAGTCAGGGAAAGAAAAATTGCCAAGCAAATAATGGAAAACAAGCGGAGAGGTATTTTGTGTCCACTACAAGGGCGCCCGGGGCACGAATCCGGAAGTAGCTGCCATCTCAAGCAGCTGTCTCTGCCCCACCAGGCTGCAGGCTGGAAAATTTTCGCCCATCCTTGGTTTGCACCCGAGTATGTCTGCCCGCGCGGACCCAGCAGACGGCTCCAGAGTCCACTCGCCTTCAATGAGGGCTCAAAAAAGAAACTCACGGTCGCAACCTTCCTCGGTAAGCATCAGCGCACACTCTTGTCTGCGGGTTGCCCCCAGGCTCCTGGCGTTAGTGAAGGCCGCAATCTTTTTCTTCAGGTCAAACATGGCAACGTCGGGGCGCGTGAGTTCCATCAACATCATCCGAAACCCCGGCCCGGCCGCCTCTCGCCCTGCAAGCACACATTTGATTGCGCAGTCAGCTCGTTTTACGCTTTGCTTTCCTCCAGGACAAAGGTCAACCCCTTGTCTCCCTTGCAGACATTGTCATCCGCAATGCACACGATGTGTCCACTCAATCCGGTCACATTTTCTCGAAGCTGCTTCGCCCCGTCTGGTTGCAGCAGTGGGACCTTCACAACCAGAATGCCGTCTTGTTCACTCTCCCGGGCATCTTCTGCCTGCTCCCTTGTGTTAGATCCGTGGCCCACTGACCGCTACCCGCAAAGCGTCACTCGGCTGTTCGCCAGCATGTTTCTGAATGGCTGGAACTTGATCATGGCCATGCAACACCACATCCACCACGCATGGCTCCTGTATCTTCTCCTGCTCAACAAGCTCACACGATAGTCCTTCCTTTGCACCGGGAGCAGCCGTCCTTGACCCACCGCAATCATTCGCCAAAGCTGGTCTCAATGAAGCTGCTTCATGTGGTCCAGGAATTCCTGGGCGCACGAGGCTTCCCCAATTTCAAGTACAACAGCCCGCACTCCGGTTGGACTGGTCTTTTCCAATTGAGGGAGGCCCTCCACGCGGAAAACAACGAACTTCACCATGCGGTCGCTGTTGTATCTGGCGCCGCCTGGCGGCACGCTGCGTTGGAGCTGTTGGGAACATTGCACTTCTTCATCCTAGCTGCGAAGCATTCGCCGTTCTACGAGGCGGATGTCCGAATATTCGCATAGATAACGAAGCAATCAATCAATGCGTATCTGCATCAAAGAACATTGCTAAGAAATGCCAATTTTCGGCCATCATGATTGAGATCGTGCAGATTTTGGCTCAAACCGAACCGACCCTTCCGCAGTCAGGTCTCCGACAGCCTATAGCGGAATAAGTGAGGATACCTAGGTATCCCATCTCGCACATTCCCTGGTTCTGGGATCCCGTGCAAAAGCTGACGTCTTCCGCAATCGCGTCTCCGACAGTCTATAGCAGAATAAGTGAGGATACCTAGGTATCCCATCTCGAATATTCCGTGGTTCTGGGATCCAGTGCAAAAGCTCACGTAATATGACATCACCCTTGCACACCATCGTTAATCAATCCTGTGGCAGGAACGGCATCTGCTAAGGTCTCTGCATACATCCTTAGTAATTCATGGCGACAACCACGGCCGCCTCGCGGAACATGCTTCCAGATGTGTCGCAACCAGGATGGAATTTTTTTTGTCAAAATACATGAGATGGTTTGCCCATTCACTAGGGCATCGTTTGGCCTGGTTAAGAAAAAATGACCGCACCTCGTCGGTGCAGTGTGGAAAAGGGAAACCGTGCTCAAGTGTTCATTAGGCAACTGCGCTATTGCAAAAGATGCGCACTGTAGATAAGCAAATGTGATGATGTCGATCGTATGCAGATTCTTGCGCGGACGCTCGGTGGATAAGAGTTCACCGCATCGTAGAAGATGCCCGGTTGTTCTTTCATGGTTTTGTGCATTGATGGCCTGGGTTCCCATCACTTGTGTTCGCAAATAACAAGAAGGAGTCGAAACTTACATGTGTGCAGCCGCAGCAGCACAGCCAAAGCGCGGTGACCAAGACAAACACGAGACTTCAAGCAAGTGTTGTCACCACTCCAGTTCGAAACTGGGAGTTGGTCTGATCTTGCTGACGCACACGTTTGGGCTGTGACCCATAGCCACATAGCACTTCTTCAACAGTTGGTAGACGTCACGCGGCTGGCAGCTTAGGCTTTCTTTGTTCCCTGGGCTGTTGCAGCCGGTGCCCCAGAGATGACTCAGAAACTCAGAAAAGTATTTTTCCATTTGTGGGTTTGTGTTGGCACTGCTTGTTTTAGGAACCCTTGACATGGGCGTCATTTTGTTATATTTTCCCTCTCTCTCTCTCTCTCTCTCTCTCTCTCGCTCTCTCTCTAGCAGCAGCAGCAAATAAACCTGCTGCCTCCGCAGCAGCAACGCAAGCATGGTGGCTTCAACACCAACAACATCAGAAGACGCCTTGCAGAAACCCTAGCGAGAGCTCAAGTGAGTGAGCTCACGCCCGTAGTTGTGACAGCAACCGGCAACAACAAAAAATAAGCGCGAACTTGATGCAGCATACATGGACACACCTTAAAGCCTTTGCTCTCCGCACCAGAGTTGCTCTGCACAGTTTTTCTCCTTCCACACGGTCCGACGACTTGCCGATTGAATGAATCTGCATCCCGCGATGCAGCAGTGAAGATAGGAGCGCTCGCCGCAAGAAAAAACAAAACGTCCGGCAGCAATACTCACAACAGCAGCAACAAGAAGCTTCAACAAGCCAGAGGGGTCCTGACACCGGGCTCTCCACAACAGAAAAAGTCCTGTCGTTTTCCGTCCACTTTTTGGGAAATCGAACGACTCCTCTTGTTTGCTTCCACCATATCTGATTTCAGGCATCATTCGACAACGGGGAGGTCCTCATGATTGGGAAAGATTGTGCCGGCTCATATCGTTTATCGGTTTACAAATGGTGCACAAGCTGTTTGCAAATAAGGTGTTGCAACCCCTTCTAGCCCCTTCATGACAATCCTTTATTTCAGTGAGGACTTGGCATCGTTTCATCTTGGTCAAAGGGGTTTGCAATGAGATGATGCTGATGTTTGGAAAGTCGTGATTGCATCAGAGCATGGCATATCGCTCACGCAATTTGCCAGTGGGATGCCTAGCCCCTTCCTTCCTTCCTTCCGAGGAGGGAATCAAGCCCCACACCTTGCCTGGAGGGAAGCAGCCGGGAAGCAGGTCCAGGAAAACATTCTTGCCTCAGAGTGCCTCAGCCTGGCGTACTTTCGTTCAGGACACCTCGATTTATACACATGCTTTGACTTCATAACGTCACAACAGGATTTGCCATTGACAGGAAATGTTTGGAAAGAAGGCTGACAGCACATCTTATTCAATGAGTTTGTGATAGCCAGAACCGAGAGGAACAAAATTACTTAACACCATTTCTTTCCAGTCGGTGATTTGTAGGACTGGGACGTCCGCGAGCTTGGAAGACCGTGTGTCATATCCTGTCACATCGCATCATATCATGTCATGTTATTTGTTCGTATATCCTTTCACGTATCCATGCATGAGGGAACTACTCGTATCATCTCATCCCATCCATCATCGACACATGCATCCATTCATAAAGTTTGCAAGCGGAGGAGTGCTAGATCAAAGCAACTAGGCGTCTTGAACAAACCGGCCTGCCAAGTAGCGTTTGACTAGTGTAAGGTATAGTGCCAAATGATGCCAATACAATACTAAGCTGCTAGAACATCAATCTATTCGCAAATGGTGCGTGTGGAGTGCCAGCTGCAGCCGCCCCGTGCCACTCCTGCAGCCACAAGGAAAGCACAAACACAAAAAGCCTTACCGCTTTGCGACAACAGCCAAAAAGACCAAAAACGACGCCCTCCATCGCACAAGCAGTGCAGCATTCCCACGTGCCCGCGAGCAAAAAATTTTTCAGCACAACATAGGACGATTTATGAGTACTGAAACAGGGATCACGCCAAGAGCCCCAACAGCACAGAGGACGCATCCGCATCAGGCACCAGCAGCCAAACGTGGCATCAACAGCAAGGGAGCCACAGTCGCAAAAGTGGATCGTTCGGAATGCAGTCAAACAGCGCTTGCCATTCGGGTAGGCGGCTGCGTGACAGTAATTTGATTGTCAAAGTCACTCTCCGCGTGCACAACGCTTCAGGTCAGATGAATACATTAATAAAGAAAATGCACTTGCTTATTATGTCTGTGTATACATGCAGAAGGTGGAAGAAGTCTGTGCAGGTCCTGTGCCTGCTTCTCTCCGCAGTCTGTCAGCTGCGGCGCTGCCGCATAGTCTTGTGTCGGGAGGCGAGCGCAACTGATCTCAGCATGTCCATTCTTGCTCGTTTGCACGTGGAGCCCGACATGAGCCGACAGGAACTTGTCCTCCGGATCCTGGAACTGCTTTTCCTCTTTCTGGTGAGCCATGCTGTGGGAGCATCTCCTACATGTTCCTGCGTCCTACTCGAATAGCTTGCTTGCAGATTTTGTTGTCCGTGCTGGTCACGATCCTTGAGCTCTCACCCTTCCTTGCGAAAGGCACGGACATGTTCTGCTTTTCATGTGAGCGGCTGTTGTTTCTTCATTGAACCAAGTAAGATGTTATTCTTAGCAAAATGTGTTTTGCCTCAAGGGAGGATATGGCTCACTCTGTTTTGAGAACTCTAATCTATAGGATCTACAAAACGCCAGGGCTTCTGAATTTCAGAACTCTCATTGACTGCAGGTGGTGGGGGTCGAATTGCTGGAGTTGCCAGCATTGTGACAGGAGCAGGCAGGTGGGCTTAGAGCCACATGCATCCAGCAGCACTTTTCTATCCTGCAGGCATTTGTGCTCTGTCTGCACTACATGCGCGTATGGCCATGGCCGAAAGCAGGCAGGCTACAGGGTATGCATCCATCTTCACGATTGCTGTTGTATCAGTCCGAGGTTTGGGTCCATCAGCGAGCGCCTGCTGATTGCGGAGATGAGATCCCGCGATCCTGTGGCTGGCTTTGCTTGAACTGGTGTTGCGAGTGGCAAAAAGGTTGTGATTGGATACTGCCAGTGCATGCGGATTGGCTCTGCCAAGGCGACTAGTTTGCTTAGTTCTGTCATCTCCGGCGTCGGCTTGGAAGTTGGTGGGGCCTCTCGTGCCAGCAATTATGCGGAGCTTCCCATGATTTGGGAGCAACATGGAGGGTGTATGTGGCTTTAAGGACCTCTCGTTGTCAGCGAGCGCAAGAAGCGGGCCTGACAGCTGGAGAAGCGGGCGAATGGTCCGCAAGGGCCCTAGACATAGCTGGGCTGGGCGCTTTGCAACGCGAGGGGGCTCACTGAACAAAGAGGATCAACCATGGGCCAACAAGTGCGTGCAGACACGATGCTTAAGCCCTAGGGAAATGGGCCAAGTCCAGGAACATGGCAAAGTGGAATTTGGCTTTCAGCTGTCAGCACTTCTGTGAGCGCTGCGCTGCACGGCCTCTGGTCAGATTCAAATGAATGTCGCCTGCTGAGAGGCACCAGGATCCGCCATTACAGGTACACTTGAGCAGCTTCTTTGATCTTTGCCCATCCCTTTGCACCAAACGAGCAGGTCACATGATGGGCAAGCAGAGGCTTTGAACCGAAAGTGCTGTCAAAACCATGCCGAGCGCCGAAAGGGCCAGCAATTACTAGTCGTCAATGATTTTTGAAACTATACGTTTGCATTGTTGCAGGCATCTTGTTGTTCCTGAACGCATTCTCTCGGCCAGCAAGTAGAGAATCAAGATCTTCAGAAAGCTTCTTCCGTTTTTTTTTCTAATCCTGCCTGGACAGCGGCGGGAAAGGGGTCGCTTAGCCAACAAAAATCAGGGTCGCGTAGCAAACATTTTTGGGGTCGCTTTTACGCGTATTTTTCTGCACGCTGGTCTGCGGCCAAGTGGCTCCTTCAGCCGACCTAACTCTGATTTAGTAGCCGGGAGCCATCTGCGGGCATGTGTTGGGGGCCGTGTTGCATGCCCATATCGTGTTTCGACAGCCGACACGGGCTCTCAGGGTTTACAGGTCAGGCTTGAAGCTGGGCTGCCAGCGCAAGCAATGGCAGCGCCGGGGGAGCGAGGGCTGCTGTTCGGGGGAGCTCAGGGAGAGGCAGCACATAAGATATCCACTTCGCGATGGTTCCACAAAGTTCGGGTAGCCCCTGCCCTCTTCGTCAAACCACCCCTTCCCAGCCTTGTATTCTGGTTATTATCATTAGCACTCTCACTGTTAGTGTCATGGGGTATCATGGGTATTATCATTTGGATGCTCTGAATTATCATCGAGTGCACTCGAACACGGACGTCATTATGGTTTATGGATGCTCTCATCATCAAGTGCACTCGAATACGAACGGAAGTACCGCTTGGGCATGGATGCTCTCATCATCGAGTGCACTCGAACACGAACGTTATGATGGTTTTGGCATGGATGCTCTGGTAACCGTATGCTCTTGGAACATGAACGTTATTCTGGTTTGGACATGGATGCTCTCAACATCGAGTGCACTCGAACACAAACATAATTATGGGTTGGGCATGGATGCTCTCAACATCGAGTGCACTCGAACACAAACATAATCATGGTTTGGGCATGGATGCTCTTATCATCGAGTGCACTCGAACACGATTGTTGTCATGGTTTGGGCATGGATGCTCTCATCATCGAGTGCGCTCGAACACGATCGTTGTTATGGTTTGGGCATGGATGCTCTCATCATCGAGTGCACTCGAGCACGAACGTTATTATGGTTTGGGCATGGGTCCCGGGTGCTCTGGTAACCGTATGCTACTGGAAACGAAACAAGATAGCGGATGCTTTTGACAACAGTACCAGGGGTTTTAGTGTTGAGACGTCGAAGGGTTTGGGCTGGTTAGTGTTTAGGACCCTAAACCCTAAACCCTAAGTCCAAAACCCAGGCGTATCGGCCCCGGCCAGCACGCAAGCAAGTGCACGTAGTCTTTGTGATCCCAACTGGATCACACCGCCTTAGGCGCCAGTTTCTACCTTCGCAGCATTTTGCTGCAGCCATGTCGTTGCCACCAGCAGAGTCGCTAGAGGCCTTCAGGAGCCAGGTGGAGCAGCGGCCCGTCTTCGCGGCCAACACAGCTCTGTTTTTCACAGAGCATGGGCGCAGGAAGCGCAGTGCACCCACGCCGGTGGCTTCCTCTACGGCCACACCGCAGGAGGGCGACGCGACTACGGCGGCAGCGGCCTCAAGCAGCGCGGCCGACGCGACAACCGGCTCTAGAGGAATGGTCGTCACAACGCCCCACTTGGACGACCACACCGCCTTCCAGATCACCGCTGGTCACCTCGGCACAGACGTCAACAACCCACAGCAGGTCGAGGCTTTTCTGCAGCGACCAGTGGCTACGACAAAGGACGTCCTGAAGCTCATCAAGGGGTACCACGAGGCCATCATTAGGCCAGAACTCTACGGGGCAGTTGTCCAGCTCGAGCAGGCCATGAAGAAAATCAACGACAGAGTGTGGACACGCAGTCTGAGCTGCGATTCATGGCCTCGGACAACAGAGCCCAGCAGAAGCACCAGAGCGGGCTAATGCTGATCACAAAAGGCTGGCCTACGGGCATGACCCCCACAGCGCGGTTCTACATGATAGGCTGGATGTTAGAGCAGCTGCCGGAAGTCCAGAATTTTCTGCGCAATCGTGGAGTTCTTCGCGAGGACATGGACCACGCCGCCCTCAACCCTCAATTCAGGTTTGGTGTGCTGTCTTTGGACCCCACCACAGTTCCTCAAGGCCGTGATTTTTACTCCAGCATGACAATGCTGACGT
>CAJNIZ010023403.1:15401-38428 GCA_905231905.1 Symbiodinium pilosum | reverse complement strand
GGCGATCGAAGAGTGCAAGCCCTTTACCCCTCCCAGCCCAAGCACTGAGGACAAAGGGCTCCGCGGGAGGCGCCAGCGTCGCAGGGAATGCCGCGCCTGGCGCCGAACGTTAACAGTGCCTGTACGGCTACACCGCTTGGGCAAGGGTGTGGCCAACGGGAGGGTGCCCCTGAACGCAGCCACCAAGCGTTCAACGGCAATGAAAGCCGCCCACATCTTCAAACGAATGTGGACGCAAGCAGGAACGAAGGGACCGCAGCGACCGAACAAAAGGGATCCCGCGACTTCGGCGCTGGCTACTCCTCTACAGAAGTATGGACAAGAGCTAAAAATAGGTACGCAGAATGTACAGGGAACGGCTGAAATCTTAAAACATCAATACGTGCTCCAAATGATGCGAGAACATTCCCTAGACATTTTGGTCCTAACAGAAACAAGGAGTAGGAGCTATTATACATACCATTCGGAGGGGTTTTTATTCATTGTTAATGGTTATACAAAGGACCCATATGGAGGGGTTACTGTTGTTATCTCCCCAAAAACCAGACCCTATATCAAAGACGTTATCCAACATTCATCCAGGCTTTGTGAAGTAACGATTAATTGTCAGTCTGGCCTCACCCATGTTCTTGGAGCATATGTCCCCCATAATAAAACCGATTTTGAAGAAGTCAAGGTTCCATTTTGGGACATGTTGGAGGACTTTTACTCGGCTACTCCTCTCCCAGAACCCATTTATATCATCGGGGATTTTAATGTCAGACTGCAGGGTCGTAGCTCTTTAGAGGCCCAATGGCCACACATATTTGGCAAAGGGATGGAGTTTGCGCAAAGGAAGCCCACCGACAATCGCACATTATTCATGAATCTTTTACAAGGTCATGACTCAGTAGACTGCGTGACATTCAAGACCCCTTCACTTAAGCAGCAAGTTACTTTCAGGGATCAAACCCCCCCACCTAAGGATTGAGTGGATTCATTACGGACCCACTTGCTTTGCTGCATGTTTACGACCACATCCAAGCCTCACTTCACCCTGAAGACCTCTGCCTACAAGTAGCAGACGCAGTCCGCAGCTACATAACATCAGACCCGCTTCCAGGACAACTCCCCCTTCCCCCTTCCAATGACCCACTAAGATTTCAGTCCCTTGATAAGCTGGTCACCCGTAAGAAGTGGCTCCCCACAGTGCACCAAGTAAAGGCAGTACATAATACCGGCTTCCCAAGTGACCATTACCTTGTAGTCTCAAAAATAAAGGTAAAGTTAGGTGCTAAAATCCCGAAAGCCCAGGTTGAACCCAAACGGCAGTTTAATGCCTCCTCAGACTACAACAAATCTTTTAGAAAGCACTTCGCAGGACACACCCAATCACCCCCGGCTACTCCTCTGACAGAAGAATTGGAGGTCTACACGGACGGCTCTGGCACTAGGCGTAAATGCTCCGCTCAGACTCCGGCGGGATGGGGATTCACGGTGATTAAAGAGGAAGAGGAAATCTCGTGCTCCTACGGCCCAGTCATCGTAGATCCTTATTCACCGTACTTCCTAGGAGCAGAGGTAGGCAGCAACAACACAGCAGAATTACAGGCATGGATGGAAGCCTGCGGCACATTGTTGGCTCATCCCCCTTCACACGTCACGTTCTATTACGACAGTAAGTGGATGGCGTCAATGGTTAGAGGCGAGTCTAGACCCAAGAGGCATAAAACGATGGTCAGATTGGCCCGGCTACTCCGCAATAATCTACAGCAAACAACTAACATTTCATGGCAATGGGTCAAGGGACATCAGGGACATCAACACAACGAACGCGCAGACCAGCTAGCGGACATGGGCAAGGCTTCACCTAACGGCGTCGGAGGCAGATACGAACAACACAACCCTGTTCTTCACAGCGCGCTTCTTCAGGAACCCACGCCCACACAGGGTAACGCCAGCTCCAAATATTCCCGACTTGTTTCAGCTATTAAAAAGGCCGAACGCGACTCCTTTCACATTTTGCAAAACACACCCAAAAAGCCTTGGATAACCGAGGAACTTGCCAACAGAATCGCTACGGTAAAACGGCTAAACATTCTAACCTCCCCCGACTACTCCGAACAAAACAGTTAGTCAAAAAGGAGGCCCGCAAGGCAAAAAAAACAATGGTTGGCGGATAAATTAGAGAACAACCCCGATCCGTCGCAAACCTCTATTTGGAGGCACCTGAAGCACCTAAGGAAAGGATTCGCGGAACGGAAACGACGCCTAGTTGTAAACGGCCGCCACGTACATTGGTCCAAAACGCATCAGGCGTTCGCGACATACCTACAAGACGAGCAATGGGGTCCGTCCGCGGTTACGGAGGACGAATTAGATATTCTACGCCATTCCCCCCAACTCAACCCAGCTGATCAGAATGACCCAGGTCTGTTCACGCCTAACGAGCTACAAACCGCGCTAAACAAGCTTTCTCGTGGACGCGCCCCCGGTCCGGATGGCATCCGGCCCGAGCTACTCCGCCTGCTTGATGAATACGGTGAAGCACAGATATTAGACCTTATCAATACATGCTGGTTGGAAAAGTCCATCCCCAAAGAATGGAAGGATGCCGCCGTATTCTCATTCTACAAAGGTAAAGGAGACGACGCCTCCGCCTCTAATTATCGCCCCATCTCCCTCCTCAATACTCTTTATAAACTTTATGCCTCAATGCTCCAAGAACGACTTTCCTCCAAATATGACCGGCTACTCCGCAAAACACAGTTTGGGTTCAGACGTGGAAAAGGTACTACACAGCCCTTATTCATCATTCGTAGATTACAAGATTATGCAATGCGTACAGGGCAACCATTCCAGCTCCTATTCTTGGACTGGAGAATGGCGTTTGACAAGGTTAACCATGAAGGCCTTATGACAGCATTAAGGAGGATTGGCCTACATCCGCATTTCCTCGACGTAATTCAAGATTTTTACACGCACCCTACATTTTACACAGTAGGGCTCCATGGGGATAAATCACATGGTACTCCTCATACGGGCATCCGACAAGGATGTCCCCTTAGCCCCTATCTTTTCATCATTTTAATGACAGTCCTCATGTCAGATGTCGACGAAAGACTCTTAGCAACTGGCATCCCCACCAATACATGGTCCGTAGGCAAACCCACATACGACCTGGAATACGCTGACGACACCCTACTATTCGCAGTTACCTCCTCAGCACTAGAAGAATATCTTAAATGCGTGCAGGTAGAGGCCTCACTGTACGGTTTAACATTAAACCTAACAAAGACAGAACACCTAACACACCCAAAAACACCGGCTACTCCTCTCGAGTTCGCGGATGGCTCTACTGTTCCAAGCGCCGCCGAGTGCAAGTATCTAGGGTCTCAGGTCACATGGGAAAAGCCGACGTTGACAGCCATACAACATAGAATTAACTTAGCCCATGTAGCCTTTATTAAGCTTTCCCCCTTCTGGCGCAGCCGAGTCCCCAACGCCGTTAAGGTCAGAATCTTTCAGTCCAACGTAATCCCAGTTCTTACCTACGGGTTATCTTCGCTAACCATGGAAGATAAGCACTTTGCAAAAATTGATTCCTGGTTCTACCGGTACCTACGCAGAGCAATCGGGGTCAAAGCGTCGTACTACTCTAGAATCACCAACCGTAACGTATGGGAAAGAGCGGGAAGACCGACACTACCCTCCCAGTCTGTCCTGTCCTTGCAATTCAGACAATTGATTGAATGTTTGGCTACTCCTCCGGACGATCCTCTATACCATGTCATCTTTTCTCCAGGTTACAAGGATAGGGTAGGTATACAGAAGAACTCCAAGCGTGGTCCCCCACCCCCACATTGGTTAGGACTCATAACCTCTAAAGTCATGGAAGCTTTCAACCAACAGGTTACTCAGGATCCCGAGTACCCCATTCATTCCCGTAAGGATTTTCTAGGCTTAGTTCAATATCTTCGAAACTATCCTAGCTACTCCTCCAAGCTGGTGGCTGCGCCAACGCGCGAAGCACACATGTTTTCCATGTACAGCAAAAGCATCGGTAGCGCATGGCGGTCATAAAAATCCAAATCCCTTAAGCCCTAAATCCCAAAACCCCAAAACCCTAATCCCGAAACCTCTAAACCCTAAACCCAAAGCCCCCCAACCCTAAACCCTAAACCCAGAACACCCCTAAATCCCAAACTCCTAAACCCTCAATCCCAAGACCCCTAAAACCTAAATCCAAAACCGGTAAACCCTAAACCCAAAACCCCCAAACCCTAAACCCTTAGCCCAGAGCCCCCCTAAAGCTTAAATCCCCAAACCTCCCTGAATCCTAAACCCCAAACCCCTAGAGCTTAAATCCAAAGCCCCTAAACCCTCAACCCCCGAAGAGCCCTAAATCTAAAACCTCTATACCCTAAACCCTAAATCCCAAACTCCTAAACCGTAAACCCTAAATCCCAAACCCCAAACCCTACATCCTAAATCCAAGATCCCTAAACCCTAAATCCAAAACATCAGAGCCCCAAAGCCCAAAACCCCAAACCCCAGACCCACAACCCCCAAACCCTAAACACCAAATCCAAAACACCAAAACCCTAAATCCAAAACCGGTAAACCCTAAACCCTAAATCCAAAACCCCTAAACCCTAAATCGAAAACCCCCAAACCCTAAACACTAAATCCAAAACACCGACACCCTAAATCCAAAACCACTGAACCCTAAGCCCTAAATCCAAAACCCCTAAACCCGAAACCCCTAAACCCTAAAGGCCCAAAACCACCCTAAACCCTGAACTCCAAACCCCGAAACCCTAAATCCGAACCCCCTGAACCCAGAACTAAACCCAAAGCCCCCACACCCCAAACCCTAAATGCAAAACCCGTGAACGTTAAACCTTAAATCTAAAACCCCAAAACCCAGAACCCTTAAACCCCAAATCCAGACCCCTAAGCCCTAAACCCAAAACCCTGAAGCCTAAATCCAAATCCCCCAAACCCCAAATCCTAAATCCAAACCCCCGAAAGCCGAACTCCAAAACCCCTCAACCGCTAAACCCTAAGCCCTAAATCCAAAACCCCTAAACGCTAAATCCAAAACCCTACATGCAAACCCCTTAAATTGCAAACCCAAAATCCAAAACCCTTAAACGCTAAATCCAAAACCCCAAAGCCCCTAAACCCAAAACCCTACATGCAAACCCTTCAAACTGTAAACCCAAAATCCAAAACCCTAAAACCCTGAATCCAAACCCCCCAAACCTTAAATCCCAAATCCAAGACTTGTAAACCCTAAATCCAAAACCCTAAAACCCCAAACCCCAAACCTCGAAACCCTAAACCCAAAACGCCACAACCCTAAACACAATCCAAAACCCCTAAACCCTAACTCCAAGACCCCTGAACCCTAAATCCAAGGCCCATAAACCCTAAACCCAAAACCCAAAACCCTCCCAAACTCTTGATTCTAAACCCTAAATCTCACATCCAAAACCCTTAAACCGTAAACCCAAAACCCCTAAACCCTAAATCCAGACCCCCCCAAACCCCAAACCCTAAATCCAAACCCCCGAAACCCTAATTCCAAAGCCACTAAACCTGTAAACCCTGCACCCTAAATCCGAAACGGCCAAATCCTCAACCCTCAATCCAAAACCCCTAAACCCCAAACCTTAAACCCAAACCCCTTAAACCCACAATCCAAAACCCCTAAACCCAAAATTCAAAATCCCTAAACCCTAAATCCAAAACCCTTAAACCCTTAATCCAAGACCCTTAAACCCTTAACCCTAAACCCTAACCCCTAAATCCTAAACCCAACACCCCTAAACCCCAAACCCTAAATCCAAAACACCCAGACCCTACATCCAACACCCCAAACCGTAAATCCTCCCAGAATCGTGAATTGGCTAAGTGACCCGCGTTTTTGTTGGCTTACACACCCTAGGGCGCAGACCCTTCCGGCAGGACAGCATCGTGGATTGGCTAAGTAACCCACGTTTTTGTTGGCTAAGTGACCCGAAACAGTGCGGGGTCCGGATTGGCTAAGTGACCCGCGTTTTTGTTGGCTAAGTGACGCTTGGCCCACAAGGGCATCTGAGGTAGAGGTAGGGCTGCGGCTCTTGAAGAGAGAGTGAAGATGAGTGCAGATGAGGCCATCTCAGGCTATCGCAGCATATCGGAGCTATCGAATGCCATGCAAGCGCGACAACCCGTGAGCTTGCGACGAGCTGCTGTGTGCGGCGTGTCTGTCTCCGTTCTTTTCCAGCAGTCCAGTTGCGCACAAATTTTTGCACTGTGACTAACCTCCGCTGAGCACATGCCGGCTTGAGCAAGAGGACCTTGCTGGAGTCATGAAAGCAGAACCAGGCGAATGGGAACCAGGCAATTTGGCGTAGACATTTCGCAGACATTCGCAGACAAAATTTCATACACCATCGACCAATCGCGACAAGATGTTTGTCATGAATGATCAGAGATATCGTCAGAATGCGCCTTCCTGTACAGAGGACGCTAGCTGAAAGATAAACGTTACATATTCTCCATGGTACCAGCACGTTTCGCAATCAGCTGCAGAGCAGTAAGGCAGACCAAAGCACAAGACAGGATGTTTCCACCCTGCATTGTGCTCAAGTGTAAACTTGGATGCAGAGTATGTGACGACATGCCTCCTAGGGATGGAACATGCAGATACAGCTGCTCATCAAACGCAAGCAAGGAACTTTCCACAAGTCGGGGAAGAGCACTCAACAACAACTCATTATTCACCTTGAGGCAGCAAAGTCACTAATTTCTCCCTCCTGGCTATTGCCTGCAGATCGCGTGCAAAGACATCAGCCAGGAAATTCTAGTAGGCATGACCGGTGCAAAGCTGCAAAGCTCCGACAGCGAGTGCAGAATGAAGTCATAGAAGTGCGGCAGGGAAGATCAAGGTCACGCTCCCAACAAGCTCAAAGCCAGGAAACTTACATGGCAGGGAGACTCGTAAACAGCTGACTGGAAAACAGCATAGAAATTACAAGGCCGGCAAACTGATGTATTGAACACAGCAGAACCAGCAGGATTGCGATGTAGACATCTCAAACTCCTCACAGCTATTCCACCTTTTGAGACCTTCAATCCAGGACGGATTGCGGATTCGAGGCAGGAGGTCAGCATGAAAGCAAATGGCTGGATTTCCCATTGCTGTTATGCTAATTGCCTTCATGTCAATTTGTGTGCGACTCAAAGAAGAGTTTTCTTTTCAACAAAGCAGTACAAGCACTGATGTAAGCATACCCAAGACGAGGCCTCCAGGCTTTCCACATCCGCTTCAACTGTTAGTTACGAAGTTCAAGCAAGCACAAAACCGGAGATATATTTCCCATCTTCTCGTGTAAAGGTTGCTGAGGAATCCATGCCTACATGGTCATTTGTGCAGTGTCCGAAAATATGCATGCGGAAGAAGTAAACGAAGGAAGGACAGTAAGTAGATGTGCATGTTGTTGGCCATTCATTGTTCATTGCACATGCGATAGCCTGCAAACTCATCTAACAAGATGCATCCGCACTCTACCGTACCCCTTCTCGCCAGGCGGGTACATCGGTTCATCGATCGCATGCTCAGGAATGCTAGAAATCAACTAAACCACAAATCTTCTGTACCCGAGCCCATTCACATGTATGCGTGTTCTATTCAGCCTTCCGTCGACAATGTAAGGTCAGCAGGAAGTCAAGTAGGGACTGCAAAGTGTGGCCTTGCTAGCTCTTAATCGCATGAACACCAACAGCACCCAAGAAGTATGATGCAAATGTCGCTTGGGACAAGCACTGGATGCTTTTTCACGATCTCGTTCTTCTGCATTGGAAGTCGCTTCTCAGCGCCTGTTTGCGGTCGCTGACATTGCCTTCCTTGTCTGCCGGTTTCTGCAATGTTGCATCTTGTGATTTTGAGCTGTTCATTTCAAGTTTGTGTTTCCCAACGTGTTTGAACCAGAATCAAACAGTCTGAATCTCCTCGGCAAAGACAGCACCTGGATTCGTGAAGGTGTTGTTTGCCCACCGGATCCAGAGGCCAAGCCGGCATGCGCAGTAACGCATCATTGATAGCAATTTTGTGGCGTCATTTCTAGGTGCTTGGGCTGGGTGCGGAGATTGGTAGCAAAGAGTAGGGGTTGCGACATGAGCGTGAGTTGCTGCCGCTCATAATGTCTGAATGTTAATGGTAGCTGCTGTTCGTTGGTGCAAGTGGAAGCATTTGGCATTTCAGCAGGTGCCCGATACATCAGCCAGTGCTGAGCCTCCTGGCGCACCTGAGCAGATGTAGAAGGCTGCAGACCACGGTGGCAAAGACTTGCAAAGCTGTCCGATCTTGTGCTTGCAACAGGGTAGTTCAGCTTGTCGCTGGCCATTTCAGGCAGTGCTCAAGCCTTTGCTTGCGAGCACCATGCGTCGCTACCTTCTGAACAAAGGCTATGGATCTCTGGCAGTGTAATCATCGCCAGTAGGGGGAAGCAGTTTTTCAGGCATGGGTCCCTGCCGTGAGTGCCACATATGGTTTGCTTAATGAAGACATTTCACTTCAATGCCTTCCTCAAAGCAATGCTTGAGCGCCACGGACAATAAAGCAGGTCTTTCAGTTGCAGAATCCACAGAGCAGCTGCTATGTCCATGCAATGCTTGCTGCCTGGCCTTGGCTGCCACCGCGTTGCAGGTGTGCAGTGCAGAGTATGAATGCTTTATTGTACCAGTTCCTGGTTTTGCGACCTGTACAGCATTCAGGAACTCCAGATTTCTTGGTTGGAGTCCATACTGAGCAACGATCAAAGCATCCAAAACCGGCTCAACCTTGGGCATCCCGACGTTCCGAAGTTCCAGAACTCCAAAAATTTAACATCTTGCACTTTCAGAACTCTCGCGCAAAACGTCTTGGATCGCCGCTCTGACTTTCTGAACAGACAATTCTGGTTGTCACGATGATGCAGCACGTCTAATTGGTTGTGTTTAAGTGGTGAAACAAGGTACCACTGGTGGGGTTATCTTGCATCGACCCGGTTGTTATGCATCCATGAAGCGTCAATCCCACAGCAAAACGAATATTTTGATGGGTTCCCGTGGGAAAATCCTTCGGTACACAAAATTTCTCTCGGGCTCCTGCAGCGAAATTCCAGTGCAGAATCAGTATTTCTGCGAGCTCCTGTTGCAAAATCCCCGAGTACATACAGTATTGCTCTCAGGTGTTGATGCAAAATCCCCTGGTAGGCGACATGTCTGCGCACTCTTTCCAACTCTTCCAAACACAGCGTCTCCTTGGGGATTTGCTGGTGTAGGGTGGCCAAAATGCATGTGAAACATACTGCAAACGTCAGCGTCTGCCACATAAGTGCAATGTTTACGCCTTGTGTCCGGCTCGTCATGCCGTGATGTATATTTTCCCCAACGATGTATATTTTTTCCTGATGCAGCGTTTACATGGGGAGATGCATCTTCTCACCAGCTGATGTGTGATAACCCCGGCACTTGAAATGGCAGTGATTCTGGGTAATGTTTTTTTTCCTATTTTTACTTGGAAAATCATACTGGTGGACTGTGAGCTTGCTGAGAACGTCTAGTCAAAGTTTCCTGCCCTCTGCCGCATGCCAAGTCGTTAACGTCCTCCTCAAATTTAGTTTGAGCGTTGCAAGAGGCTTCTGCATGGGCCCGTGTGTCCTGGCTTGTACCAGTGTTGGCTAACATGTGCTAGTCGTGTTTTGTTTAGATGTGCGTACGGGAGAGGGGCCTGGCTGCCACCTTCCCGCAACCCCTGTCCCCACCCCTCTCCGCACAGTTGAAAAGGTGTGCGCTGACAGTGTTTGAGGCCACCGCAAAGCATCAACTGCTGTACAACATTGTACTTGAGGTTTCTAGTAAACCCAAGAAGGTGGTTTTCGCAGAATTGAAAGGTTCCCAAATTGATTTTGTGTCCAAGAATGCTCAACCGGACATTGAAAAGCGACTGCAAATTTGCTCCGTTCGACTTTGGCTTGGTGTAAATGCGTTAGGATTGGGAAGCTAAGATGTGTCTCCCCGGGCCCAGCGCAGGCAATTGGCAGGGAGCTGGTGGTGGGAAGGGTGAGGACCCTTGGGGCCCATCCTCGCCTCTGGTGGCGCTAGGGCGAGAGTGCCTGGGCCCAGGACAAACTTTGTATAATAGCGCAGCTTTCAAACCCCAGTCGTACCCCTACGGTATGCGGTCAACTTATTGGTGTATGGGCTATTTCACTGCGGGGGGTAGCGGCCAATTTGTTGGAGGATGAGCTGTTTCACCACGTTCTCACCCGCATGACATGGTGGATGAGCATTTTCAACACGTAGGCAATGCCGACTTTTTGGAGGATGAACGAACGTAAGCACTATGTCCTGGAACACATGCAGGGTCATGGGCTTGAAGGGGCTTAGTACAGCAGCTACTGCAGAGCTAGACAAACGGGCAGCCGGGGCCAGTCAGCAGGTTAGTCTGGAGGGACGGATGTGGGACACACGGCGCACAAACGTTTCGGTAGAACGCAACAACAAGAAAATGTGTTGTTGTTATACCAGAATCCCATAGAAAGTGTTGCTAGGCGCGGAGAACCAACACTCAACTCAAGTTAAAGCAAGATAAATGAATATCACACGCACGCCCATGCCCCGATCCCCAGACCAAACTGGTGGGGGTGTACGTGGCTTTAATGAAAACAGCAAACGCTAGGAATCAAGGTTCAACCATGAACGACAGCCACAAACTTCCATTCAGTGGCTATGCCAAACCCTGAGATGAACACATCCGTTTCCCCAACAAACAAATAGATGTAAATGACATTGAGTTGTAGCGTGGATCCATCGGATCCAACCAAAGACAGACCCTGATCTCACCGGTGCGTCACGTCACTTCCACGTACATGCGCTGCGAGGAAAATCCAGTTACAGGGCAGATCTGACGGCAACTTGCACAAAGTACTCAAAATGAATCTCTTCAGGCACATCGTAAGTGGAGTGGAGTGTGGAGGCGTTGGTTATTAATTTGACTGGATTTTGCATCTGTTAATGGGATTTTGAACTTATGGCAAAAACTCAACGAGCCAAAGACAAATTGAGTGCAAACAGTTTTGCCTAGGCCCTAGGTTGCTTAGCGCGGTGTAGTCAATTAGGACGAGCAAAATCAGATTCAGTTTTGGATGATCATGCTGAGTGTGGACTAGGTGCTACGCTCCCTTCGTCGTTTGGCGTTTGCCCAGCTCCTGGTGCCAAGGCCGCTGATGTTCCCCAGTTGCTTTCGTCTCCACCATGAACAGAAAAATGTCATGTGCAATTTGTTTTTCTTTGCAGCCCCTGGATGCGCAAGCGCCGGCATGCCTGGAGAGCGGCCAGGAGCATGCATTGTGGGGATGTCAATGGTAGTTCATCGTAAGGATGATGACAGGTTGTTGAATTTCGAAAGCCTTGGCTACACATCAATGATTTTGTGACTTGAGGCCAAGTGTGGTTTTTGAGAGCGGAAGCAAAGGAGAGGGAATAACAATAATGCAGCGAGATGCCACAAGTCTTGCAGCACGCAGCAGAGCACGCGATACCTTGTGGCATGATGTGAAAGCGGGTGTGCTTCACGCTGCATTTTCAGGAGTGCAAAACTTTGGCTGAGCGGACCGATCTGAAAAAGTTCGTGAAGTCCATTGATGCGAGCCTCAAGGTCCCAGCCTTCTTCTAGACAACTCTGGATTTTGTCGCGTGTTGAAATGTTGGGTGGAGCAAGAGGATGCTGTCGCCAACGCGAAGTTGGCGCGGCAGCGCTTTGAAGGACGGGTTTCGTGGCTGCAGGCAAGAACATTTCCTGAAAGAGCGCACCGGTCACGTCCAAGGTTTGCGACTTCCGATATGCTGAAATCGAGGACCACACTGCCAAAAGGGGCTCCTGTTTCTTCTCTTTTTCTTTTTTAGTCCGGTACCGAGATGTTGCACTCAGGCTTGGTTTCAACCACAAGGGAAGCCGTACCGGTGTCCTCGGCCTCTGGTGTTGGCTTGCGAGCTACAGCATAGCCATCAGAGCCAGCCTTTCCTGGAGGGGGCCTTACAATGCAAGTCTGAGCTCTTAGAGTCGTGTGGTGCTGTCCCGAAACAGATTTCTACTATCTCCAACGGTTTCTCAAACCGGGCGAAGAAGGCTGTTTTCCGCTGCGTGCCAGGTGCAAACGATCATATCTGTCACGGCTTATGCCTTGCCGATTCCGTGGTTGTTGACCCTGCTTTGATTTGCTGCTTCAAGAGAAAACGAATGTTCTAACGTTGTTGCCAGTCTTGCAGAAGGGTTTGTGAAGTGAGTAACTGTGCGAGGTCCGTCGTGGTCCCAAATCCTTAAATTTAGCAACCTGGAGGACAAAGGCCAAGTGCTCGCAGATGCTTATGGCCAGACTCTCATTCTCGGGAAGTACGTTCTGCATTTGGAGATGGCAGCAAGGTTGCGAAGTCAAGCACTCCAAGCACGTCCAGTCAATGCCTTTGCAGTGTGCTCGTGCGTTCAGGTCCTGATGGGCCTATGGCACCAGGTGGCAGCTACCTCTACGAGCTAAGGCTCTGACTTGTCAATGGGCCAGAGGGTAGGATCACTTACACCCATGAGAAGGGGCTGTGCCATTCCTGCAGGAGATGGGCTGATGCCGTCAACGAGCTTAGTCGGGAATGTGCCCAGCGCCGTGGCGACGTTTGCATAAGTGAAGCCCTGCATGTTAACGACGCTGGCTGACATGGGTGCAGGATGCATTGTTAGCTCTGCATGACCTCATCGCGTGCCAGACCTCCTTGCGTACTTGCGGAACTTCCCAGAATCGGACCAAGATCCAAGTGGAGGTCATGGTGTTCTTGGGTTGGGACCTCAAAGTCTCGAATGTCATGGGCCAGAACTGTTGCACCCTTGACGCTACTCATGACATATTTCAGGCAGAGGGAACAGCAGACGAGATTAAGTAGAGGTCTTAGGAAGCGGAACATTCAGTAACAATAAAACGGCATGATCGCCCTTTTCGGCTTCTCCGATGATGAGCCATCTCTGGACAGCAAGTTTCACCTTAGAGGCTGCCAGGTTACTGTACCTTTAAGGTGCTATCCCTTTCCTTCGCTTTCGGTTCCTCGCTGCAGATACATTGTCTGCGTGACAGCTCTTCCAGCCCAAGGGCTTGGGCAGCATGGCGCTGAATGGCTGGAGCTGTAACCGCCGCCATTGCCCGATCTGCTCAGCTTCGGCAATGGAGTCGCGCTTTGGCCTTGCTGGAATCATCCCAGCAAGCACGCCTCAAGCCCACAGCAGCCCTTTACACTGCCGCCATCGATGCATGTGGTGCTGGTGGTCACTGGGCTGCTGCCTTGAAGCTCTTAGCCAATCTTCAGCTGGTGCTGGTGCCAGACGTTATATGTTATGGAGCAGTCCTTTCCGCCCTCTCCACTGACGCATTGTGGGAGCAGTGTTTGTCAATGCTGATTTCTATGCACGATTGGAGGATTGAAGTGAACCTGGCCTGCGCAACTCAGGCAGTGCCGATCTCAGACCGCATAACGTGCTCAGCCAACTGAGGTGTTACACATTTGGCATTGGCTGGCAGAAGTTGGCATGTTCCGGATGCAGCTCTTGGCTCAAGGAAGGGCGCACTGACCATGCCGCTTCATGGTTGACATTAGTTGGGCGGAGACTGGGATTGCACGTCAAAGCAATAAGCAAAGAAGAGCTTTGTATCCAATCACTTCGTTCACGATATCTTCAAACAATGCAGCATTGCTGCAGGTCCGGGCATGACGACTGCAGGCCTAAGGAGTTGGGTGCCCCATCATTTTGCAGTGCTGCTCGAGAATGCCTTCGATTCAAGGGCTAGTGTTCGAGACAATAGGATACATTGGTTTGTCAGCAAAGGATACTGCGCAGGCTTTCTGTTAAGCACGGACTGCGGGATTTTGCACAGGGGCCCTCCGGGCAGCTGTCTTTCTGGGCGTTAAGATTCTTTCGAATTTCTGTATAGATACATTTCGGCTGAACCGCAACCGAGGCACAGGTTGTTTTCCGATCGTGTGGTGGTCACTGTGGAAAAGTTTATTGGATTGACAAGGGTTCCTGCAAGAACTAGTGTAATGGGTGATGGAATGTGATGGGCAAGGGCGTGACCGCATGGAAACGGGAGCTAATGGAGAAATGACTTGTCTTTTGGGGCTGATCTTGGAGCGACGCTTCTCATAGCTGGATAATGCCGATGATCATCGATGATCGCAACAAGAGACACACCATTCCCAGCCACAGGCGCGAGGTTCATACAGCTTCATTTCTGGATCGTTTCAGGAGCTTGGTGGCGTGCAGTGAGGAGGATTGAAAAGGTTATCATAGGAAGCAGTCAGCTTAAGTTTTCTTATGCTGTGGACCTCTTTAGAAGACTTTTGCATTGCGCCGCTCTGCAGATCTATTCAAGACACCTGTGGCAGGCCCAGAGTGACTACAGTAGTTTGGAGATAGCTGTCAAAAACCCTTCCGTGGGTCATCTCACGGATAGTGTTACTTGATCACTAACGGGATGATGATAAGTTGAAAGAGGATAGCAGGTACTGTGAGAGATGTGAGGGTCATCATAGGGGGTAGTGTACGGGTACTAGAAAGAATCAGCCAATCATCAAGGCACTGTACACAATCGTCATCCATAATAGGACCAGAATCACGCACTGCATCTCAAAATGATTGCCGCAAGAACCAACACTGATCATGACACAGACAGCTGGAGCCTCTAATGACCTCAGAATGCATCAATCTGCAGCATTTGAGACTATTACCAGAAAGTGAGCGGTACAGTAACCTGTTACTTGCAGGCCCTCATACCGTACATGCCGCATGCTTTCAATAAGTGGGAGGCCACAATGTGAGCACACGCCGACCGTTTGCATGCAAAGTTGCCCATGGCGCACAGACGCCAGTCTTGGGCTGGGCAGGGCTGGGCATGCAGCTGCCCGCGAATGCACTACATGTTCTATCCAGGGCAGCATCTTAGGGCGCACGGCACAAGACAGGGCGCGTTTCGAAGCACCGGTGTGAAATGGTGTTAATATGAGCGCAATGGAACATGTATTCTGGACCTATCCCAGCGAATTAGCAAAAAAGAGAGAGCACCCGACAGGCATGTGGCTGAATACAGACAAGTAGGTCCATTTGCTTGGTTCTTGGCGCTTTGAGTTGCTTGGCTAGTGTCGAGTTTTGGTGAGCTCAGAACTTGCTGGCTTCCCCCTGCCCCTGCGCCTCTCGTTTCGGTGAGAACTGTTGATCGGTCACTCGTCATGTTGCATGTCACGGACTCCAGAGCACAAAAGCCTTGCCCAGTGGGCGCATGAGCAACTAGGGCGGAAACGAGCTGAACAGAGAGAATCACAGGAACCTGTGCAGAAAGTACTGTTGGAAAGCGTGCCCGAGAGAGCCGCCGAGCCATGCGCCAGGTACTGGCGTGGCTTCTGCTTGCCTTCTGCGAAGGCATCAAGGTGACAGTAAATCTGCCAGCCAAGGCACGGCCAACTTTGCAGCATGTGCATGCGCAGTTTGTGCAATACGTTGCTGCGCTATTGTACACTTTCAGAAGATGTTTAGATGAAAGCTGTGCCAAAGGAGAAGAAATGCTATGGAGAACAGGCCGCTAGGATGGAGCTTCTCGCACTTCGACTGAAGCAGTGCAGCTTGCAAAATTTATCAGAACAGACGGGTCAGTCTGCTGTCATTGGTCGAGTTCCCTGAACGAGCTGGAACTCAAATCTGCATTCTTCGCATTCTTGCTTCTGATCAGTTTGTGGAGCTCAGCGTTGCAGACGGAAGCAAGGCCGGCCGTGTTGCGTGAAAAGACGTAAAGCAAGAACAACTTGTCCGGAGGTGGGCGTCACTGTGCTGAGTCCTCACGCCACCATTTTCTCGGAGCATGACAGACAACAGGTGAAGACCGCAAGGATCCCAGCTCTCTGGGCACTTTCAGTGTAGGTGACAGAATGAGAGGATCCTAAAGCCTTCGTGGAACCTCAGGCCTTCACGACACAGGAAGCTGGCCCTCATTGGGTTTGTTCCCTGGTAGCACCTGGCATCTAGACGGATCTGAAAATGTCTAACAGATTCACCCCCGAGGCATTCAAAACGACGAGCCCTCCGCAGCAGAGGTCTTGCTAACAGTCCCTTGGTTGGGATTTGCAACACATCCCCTCCAGCTGCCATCTTTCTCTGCTCACAGCGCGAGATGCGCGAGGTCTTGCTCGGTCCAGAAGCAAAGGATTATTCGCAGGTCGCCAAGAAGGCCAGCCATTTCCGCAATCAGCGCTCAGTGTCGTTGAAGATGTAGCAAAGGAGCAACAGTAGCAGAATGTAGCAGAGTCATCATCAGCAGCAGTATAAAGCAGCATGCTGTATCTGCACTTGGGAGATTTTGGTGGCGTCATGTGAGAGACTCAGTGACATAGGTTGCAAGGAATATCTGACAATTATGAATGGTTTTCGCGCGCAGAGCATTGTATTTAGCGTGATTAGGGGAGGGACATGGTTCGTTTATTGGAGGGCAACGATTGTTCCAATGTGGGCGGAACCTTTTCAAAATGATCTTCTCGCTGTGCACAGACCATTTGAAACTTACATCCTGCTGACCCAGACCCTCCTAGCCGGCTGCTCCAGATGTTCAGGTACATGAATCCCCGCCAATCCCTCCATCAAAGCAACTGAGCAGGCTCTAAGCTCTGACTAGGCCGAGCCGGAAGAGTCTCAAAACTCCACACAAGTTTGCGTAAGCAAGGCTCACCAAAGGGATGTCAGTACATCACTGCATGCCCCATCCCAAGGCGACTCAGTACCCGACTCACCCCTGCAGTTGCATTTTACCGAAAGTTAGAAGTCGTGCGCAGGAACACCTGGAAGAATCACAGATTGCATTGCGAAGAGCCGCTTGCATTTGTGTTAATTTGCACTTGCCTTGTCAGCTGGGGGTTACAGGATCTGCAAGCAGTATGCGTGCTGTAAGAGTCAGGATCGCACCAGCCTAAGGTAGAGGAGTCTTTGCGCAATTACCATAGCAACGTGCTCTACATTAGGGCGCGGGAGGAGCGTATGAGGCGCAGACACTTAGCTATCTTCCTCAGGGGCATGTTTCGACCAGAACCAGTTTAATTAAGTTATCTTGATTTGGGAAGGCAGACCAATGATTCCACTGCAAGCAGAGCTACTCGACCGAAGCATGAAGCCGACCAGACCGTTCTGAGCTGTCTGTGCATCATCCTCTTGACTCTTGGTTCCGCTCGAGCTGTCAGGTAATCTTCTTCTGCTTGTTCAACGTATTCCTCATGTGTGCCGTGCAACATTTGGCGTGCTGAGCACATGTCCAAGCGTTTTTCACTATGCTTGTGGTCGCCTATGTTTGGCAGGATTGGCGTCGGTGGTTGGCAGATGCTGTACTTCAAGCGCTTCTTCCGGTCAAAGAAGATAATCTGAACTCCAGTGAGCCTGCCGTGTGCAGCCTCAGTGCTCCGCGTGTGGCCATGCAGCAGTGGACTCCGTGAAAGAGCGGCCTTAACTCTGCGGCCAGCCAACTTAGCGTGTTTGTGGCTGTGGACTGGGTGAAACTGCTCGCCTCGCCGGTAATGCAGTGGAATGTTTGGAGACTTCCTGGAAAGGCTTTCAGCTGCTTGTACTTAGCATTAGGGCTTGCAGGTTGAATATCCTGGGAGCTTGGCAGCTGGAGAGGAAATTGGCATCTTGCACCGTTGCACCATGGCGCATAGGAACGTGCAAGTGCGCAGAAGGGCTATCGGCTAATTATTGCCTATTGCTCATTTTGCGCTATGTGCAGAAGCTGTGTTTCGCGTCATCAGCCGGCAAACTTGGCAAGGTGCGTTCTCAGCTTGCCGCCGGACACGCACCAGGCCTGCCAGGCTGGGATCTATCCCCCGCATGTGTGTCGCATGTGTCGCAGCCGCTTGCAGGATCCAACTGCGAAAGCCATGCGGATCTGAAGGCAGCTGGCAGCTGCTTTCTCAGAATTCACGAGAGGCGGATGTGAGCCTGCAGGAATGGGATCCAACATTCTGGAAGCTGCTTCAGCAGGCGGATGCTATTGCTTTGAGGCGCTCTGATGTCTGCAGATAGTCGGTGAGTTAGTCAGCCCCGCCAGGGATTGCCTTGGGTAAGGGGTTGTGGCGGTTGTGTTGTGCTGTCGTGATGCCAGGACTTTGCTGTGGTTTTGTGAGGAGGTGCCCTAGCCAATGAACGTTTAGCAGCTCTGTGCCATGTGAATGGTTCGGCCAACAAACTGTTCAGTTGTGCTTCGAAAGCGCTTAGCTTTTTTGTAGGCGAGCGGAGCCGTTTGCATTGGGCAGGGCTTTGGTGTTAGCAGCCCTGGGGAGACTGCATCAGGCCCTCTCCTACAAGCATCTAATGTGGACAACTAGTGGCGTCCTTGCCCCAGCGATTTGAGGAGCTCCAAGAACACAAAAAGGACACTCTGTCTGCATTGGCTCTGGAGGTTACGCGGCTGCTTCTAAGTGGCTGGAAGCTGGACCTGGGCGAGTTTCATCCTCTGCAAGCTTCATCATCTTCATCCAGCGAACTTGCACTTGTCCGTGCCAAGGCTGACTGTCTTATCCTCATCACTCAGGGCTTTGTGCGGAAGTGCCTCACATCGCACGCTTCTTGGATGTTATGCGATCATGCAAGCGGCCGGGGCATCTGCTCCATTTAGCTCTGCTGCTTGTCGCTACAGGCCTGCACAGGCCAGTTTTCGAGATAGTGGCCATTCTCCAGGCTCCTTGTCATGGAGTTGTGCAGATTTGTGCTCGAGCCTTCTTGCTAGCGCACAACTTCCCGCTGGCCAGTTGGACACCAGTTTGACGTATGTTGGCATCACTGACCTGGGACCGGCACAAACTCGTCCCAGCTCTGAGCTTGCCCGTCATGGTGCAGGAAAGTGTGTTCAATGTGTTGGCTGTTAGCAGAATATAAGTCTAAGCGGTGCTTGCCGATTGCGATCCACACTACGTGTGTATGTGTGTGGATGCAGCTGGATGCGTGCGTGGACTTCATAGTGAACGTACCTTTTTGTCATCGTGCTCTCGCCACAGTCTTGTGCCCATCGATGTGTGCGTATTGAGGTGATGCGATGGAGTTCTTTCACATCAGCAGACAACCCGGCACGTTCCGGCATGTTCCGTGATCTGGTGCTCTGGTGCGGGGATATGTTTCGGTTCCACACTGCTTGTTCGACAGGGCTTCCTAACGATGACCATGTTTTTTGGAATGTCTGGTCTTCTAACATGCACTTAGCCGCTGTGATCATCAACACCTACGATGATGTAGAAGTGCGTGCCCCAAGCCAACCATGAACTGCCATGTGGCTACATGCGGCTACCTCCTTCATGGTACGTTGTCGTTCGCATCAGGTCTTGCTCGGGATCGTGCTAGTGCTGAGGCTTTGGAGCAGTGGTTTGCCGGCCTTGCTAAAAACGGTGAACGCGCGCAGGCCCTGTGCGCCCGCTTGGCCAAGTCGGGTGTTGCACGCACACCATCTGCGCGAGAAGTGGCTGATCTCTCAGTTTTCGGCAGATGTCCGGCTCCTTCAGAAAGCAGTTCGGGCTTCGCAGTCATGCTGCTAGGAAGCTCCGCTTGTGTACCAGCTGCAGCACCCTGGAGGGTCTTGGAACTTACGACACAACAACTTGTGACTTGTGCCAGTCCTTGGATTGATACCTCACTCAGTGGCGCCGTTTGTGGTTAAGCTGTTAGCCTCAACTCACCTAGGTGGCGCATCCGACACCACTATTGATGAATTGTGGAACAAAAGGAGCATCGCTGTGCAAGCTGGCATTTGCTTCTGGAATTGCCAGCAGTGCTGCAGACACTCGGCTGTTCTACATGTGTTGACACGAGTGTGCATTGTTACTTAGGTCGAAATTGTACAACGAGATGCGGCTTGCTTGCGAGGCTCAGCGGTTTTTTTCTTGTTGTGCTGGCTTTAGCTCAGAAGTGCCTTGGGAGTAAAGGCGGCTATGCGGCTTGCATGTCAGGTTGGGAAAAAGCGGGCGCCAGTGCCAAATGACAGCCAGGATCCTATGCCTGGCTTTTTCCTTTTCCTTACCCCTGCAACAGGTAGCTTTTGGGTGAGCTAATGCATGAAGGCATTTTGCTACTCTGTAGGTCCAGTCTGGTGTGACAACAGGACGGCTCTGTGCGAAAGGACTGCGCAGGGATGTGCTGTACCAAACGCTTGCGTCTTACAAGACTAGACTCAGGCAAAGAAGAGCATCATACTGTGGGCAGTACCGATGTGAAAACGAATCCAAAAAGAATGTAGGCTTGAAGTATGTATGAAGCTTGTTTCTTCTGACTTGATGTCAAACGAGAAGAGGGATTGCAGCTCTAATGCCTTTAGTTGGCTCTTGAAGAGGTTGGGAGTGCGCAAGGCCCATGCACCTTTGCCCAGAAGAGTGGCTTCTTGCTTCTTGCAGAATGGGCCAATGAGGACATCCTGCCGCCACTGGCCATCCCTGCTTGTGTGGTTAGCAGAGGTTGCATCTTCTCTCAAATTTCGGAAATGAATTTTCTTAATTTGCTTGGAATTCTTCGTTTCGATTTGGATGCCAGGTGGCACGAAGTGCATCCGCTGAAGGCGATGCCTCAGCCATGGGTGGACGACCGCGTCGAGTGAGCCCTCCGACAAGTTGCAAAATGAGGTTGCCCTCAGATTGCAGTGTTCGCTACAGGTACGACCAATTACGGAATCTGTGCACTGCGATTGAAAGACCTAGGATAAACCAGTCAGCCAGACACTCAAGATTTTCAGACACCAAGGGTCGCTACATGGCTCCTTTGAATGATGCAGGATCTTGACCGTTACCAGAAGAATGCGGAGGCCGAAAGAGGAATGCGTCTCGTATTTGCTTTGATGCGTCTCTTTCTTACTCTACGCCCTACGTGCAAACACAACTTTCTGCCGATTTCTGCCAGGCCCAAGCCTTGCACCTGCGCGAAGAGTTCTGCAGGCAAATGCTTGGTGCTTGCAGTGCTTACAGAAAGGACCGGTCTTTACTCCTCCGATGTCTGCCTGTGGGCAGCATTGGGCATATCTGACAACAGTGGGTGTTGCTGAGAATCACGAAGATGCGGCTGTGAAACTGCTTTCAGCCACTGGGGACAGGAGCGGGTGGATAGATCTGTTGCTGTTGTCAGGAGTGGTCGTGTCAGAGCGGTGAGGATCCGATACCCGTACTCTTGAGTGTCCGTCTATGTAGCATCTGTTCCCACATGATCCCAAACCTTGATTGAAAGCGGTTGCTGGCGAGATGCTTCATGCCGTTTGTTGGATTGGTCTTGCCACTGTGTCAAACTTGCCGGACTGCCTGAATGCTTGGGCAGAATGGTGGTCGTGGCTAGGTTCGCTAGGTGTTTTGCTGTAGGAAGGATCCTCAAGGTCGCATTGTGCGCAGCGTGACTTCTTCATTTCTTGCCCCGCCTGGCTGCAGCAGTGCCCGTCTCATGCAAATCGCATCAAATAGCAGATTCCACTGCATGCACTGAGCCATGTAAAACATCAAGTCATACAAGCGAGATTGGATCTGTAGACCCGCAGCTCCGCTCGGCGATCCGGGGTAGCGCCAACACCTGGGCCCCACCTACTTGCATTTTGTCAAAGAAAATGGTCCAACACGCCCCAATCCGTCAGCTGCCTCCACGTGTCACTTGCCTGCTAGCAGCCCTGGATGATTTTCTTGGTGATCTATGCTGAAGACCGTGCTAGGTGACGTATGCCTTCTGATAACTTTACAACACATCATACCAAACGTCTGGTCTGTTGTCGAATCGGCTGTCTTCCTAGACAGGCGGGGCCCGCCTGTAGCAATGCAACGGGAGGAAGAACAATTGTGAAAGGTTTGCTGGTGTCCAGTTGCTGGCCTGGAATAGTCATCGCCCGAAGAGTCCCAACCTTACAAGCCAAAATCCGGCTGCCCGAAAAGGCGGGGCCGGCCTGAACAGGCGGGGCCTCCTTCAGCAACGCAATGAAAGGAAGCAGACGGGCCCCATCCGTCAATGGGTTATTGGACTTACCCTGGCAAGGTTTGGGTACGATTAACAATGTATAAGAGC
This sequence comes from Symbiodinium pilosum, assembly GCA_905231905.1. Lineage (NCBI taxonomy): Eukaryota > Dinophyceae > Suessiales > Symbiodiniaceae > Symbiodinium > Symbiodinium pilosum. The sequence goes on along the minus strand of CAJNIZ010023403.1, from coordinate 16,332 downwards.
TAAACCTGCAGACCTAGCACTTCATTCAGGCATCCGCGCTTCATTTGCGTGGAATCCCGCAGCAGCAAAGGTACGGGGCCTGTGGGAAGCCTGCTCTGTGAGATCCATGGCCGCTTTCCTTTCCTTGCTTCGGACAGGGACCAAGAGCTGTCCGCTGGCGCATGGATGTTCCGCTGTATTGTGCTCTTGACGAGTGTGTGTTGCAGTTTGCAGGGCAACCCTTGCTATAAGTACAAGCGCTCTAGGGAAGGCATCCACTGTGGCTGTCTGACGAGCTGCAACGCGAGAGTTGCGTGCGATGCCAGCAGGTGTGTCCTGGTGGCATAGGTCTTTTGATACGATGTGGCATGGTGCGATGTATAGCAGGCAAGCGTTGAGTCGGTCTATCAAGATCCATGAAGTTTAACGCTGGTCCTTGATATTGTGGCAGAGGCAAGACTGGCGTGGTTGTCGTCGCAGCAGAACAGGCTGCTTCCTGATTTTGCCTGGTTTGGTGGTGGATGTTGGACAATGAGGACCACGTGGGCCACTGGATTGTAAACTTGGGTTGGTGACAAAGGAGCATTGTTGAAAAATGAGGCATTGTGAACAATTTGCTTGTACTGCCGAAAGCGCGAGCCAAGATGTCTGAAAAACTGCAAGATGAGCTATCCATCGATGGAGTTGGCCAAGCACACGCTTCGTGACAACATGTTTCCGGCGTGTGTTGCGTGAAGAACTCGCAGTTTCCGAGGAAGTGGAGACAGGGAAGGTTGTCAGCAAGGATTGTGATGCTCCTTTGAACAATTGTACACGTTGCTGCTCGCGTCCGCGCTCAGAAGGTCCCTTTTGGTGATGGTATTTTCATGTAGCAGTGTGTGTCACTGCGTTCTTTGTCCTTATCGCATGCCCACGAACGTCCTGCCCAGCCTTGTGTGGACATCCAGGCGAG
>CAJNIZ010023403.1:0-15301 GCA_905231905.1 Symbiodinium pilosum | reverse complement strand
AGTTTATCCACATTGATGCATTCACGGTGGCATTACGGTGAAGGAAGGATGGGTCTGCAACTTGCGTGTCCCTCATGCAAGTTGGATGAAGCCCTCTGCAAGTTGGGGGAAGGACTCCGTGGGAACGGGGGGAAAGTGCCAATGCGTTGAAGAGGAGTTCTCGTGCAAAGTTGGGGAGTCTCTGCGCAATTTGGGGACACGGGTGTTTCGTGGGTGTTGACAGTCAGATCCGCAGCACAAGAGGTCGGAAAGCCCACAATCCGTTGGCCTGGACGACTTATAGGGCGCGTGCCGGATGGACGCATCCCACAGGCCCAGGGTCCCAGCCCAGCTGGGAAACGGTCCTTGGGTCCGGGCATTGAAGCCACGCGACACATAGGTCCAAATGGTCGAAATGAGGTGTTTTGCACAATTCGCCGCAAGTTTGCTTTCGTGCCACAGGGCACCTTGTGCATGGGCAGATCAGTCAATGGAGAGGAGCCGTCAGCAAAGATCATGAGCAAGTAATTTCACTGCTTCAATTGACCCGTTGGCTTTTTGAAGTCCTTTGCTCGCGCCTTCTAAAGGTGTGAGTGATGTTGCCGTAGGTGCAAGTCTTCCGTTGCTGTGCTGTCATAGGTGAGGGCAAGGTGTCGTGACTTGTTGCCTTTGCCAACTTTGATGAGTATCTAGTATGGAAAGATGCCTCCTGAGAGATTGCTGGCCCAGTTCATCAGCCTGTCTTTATGATGTCGCTATAGCAATTGTTCGGCTTTTGCAACTGTCACCCACGAAGTTGCGCTTGGCTAACTGTGGGACAGAGGAAATCAAACAATCAAGCAATTATCAAGCGGCCTACAGCACATTGCGCCTTGGGGAGGTACTGTAATTTTGGTGTCCAATTCCTGTGTCTGGGGTTGGCTTGGTGTTGGGACGATGTTGCTAGGGTGACTGGTGTATCAGGCTGCATCTCTGTAATTGCCTTTGACCTGACATGGTCTCATGAATGAACTCAACCTAAGATGGCCTCTTGACAGATCTAGAGAAGCAGTCTCAGCAGTCTCATTCACCGCAAAACAGATGGCAACAGGGGGGCTTTCCATGGTCAGCGCTTGCACAGTGTACGCGTTTGCGTGTACACTCCCGCGCGTAGTGCTTTTGTCTTCCATCTCCAGGTGTTGCGACGCAATGCATTTTCTGGAGTACAGTCAGTACCTATCGTCAAGTCTCCAGTTCGATGCGCCAGTTGCGATGGCAACACTGAAGAAGGGGAGCAAGTGTTATGACATGGACTGCGTCCGCAGTGCAGACACCGTCGGTCAAAGCATGATATGTCGTATGCTGCAGGGTCGTTGTGCTGAGCGATCATTGCGCACCACTTCTCTTGTTTCCAAACCCCTTGAGAAGTCACTAGTGTTGCGGTAGATATGCACATGCACCCGTGAAGCAATATCAGGCTTTGGCCCGACATATTGATGATGTTTTGGCATGCATCAATGCCGGTAGCGGCACACATCTATGCTGGAATGCGCTTTCAAACCGCATGTGCTGACTGTCAGACTTGGTGCTCCCTTCAGGCCAAAGTGGGTCGATGGATATTGTGAGCCAAAGAAGCCACCCCGAGTTCATGCACGGTGTACTTTGGAGGCAAGTCCTTAGTCACTGAAGCTGTTTCACTCGAGCGCCATGTAGCAGCAAGCAGTTGCATGTTGGATGCATCAATTGAGATGAGAGGATGGGCAATTCTGTAAGAAGGGCCTCGTCAAAAGCGATTCCGCCAAAGCCCTACGCTTTCTTCGAATCAACTTGCTCGCGTTGAGAGACTGCGTGAGCCAGTGAGCCATGAAGATTTTGATAGTCGTGAACTGAGGAAGCAGACATTACCTCAGAGTGGGGGGATGCCTTCAAGGCCTCATGCCAGTTCTCACATGAGCTGGACTCTGTACGTGGTTCACTGCATTATTTGTTCTTGGTCGCTGACAGCCTGTCAGCACCAATCAGCGGGTGTAATGTTTAGCATACATGGAAAACCTGCATGCGGCTTGCGAATGTTTGTTCGGCTTTTAATATACCATTTTAGAAGGGGTATTCTTTCCACCAAGCACGATGCATGCCAGGCTTCTCAAAGAATTCCGGATTTGCGGAAATCGTAAATTTGCATCAGATGCAAAATGTTTGTATGTCTTTCCTATGCCTATCTCTGCGAGCTCTCAACCAAAGCCTGACACCCCAGACTATTCCCAGAAGCGCTTCCTTGATGGCTTTCAAGTGCCTTGTTGACTGTCAAAGCCTCTCCTCAACATGTGTTGCTTTGGTCTGTTTTGTGCTCGGGCGCATTTGTGTGTGGGGTAACGAGAGGTTTTTCAGTGCGTCGTTCATGAAGCCTCAAGTCCCTTACTTAAGCCATGCCATTGGAAAATCCCAGCATCAGTCCCTGTCAACGCTAGTTGCCACGTGTCTTACATATATATATATATAACATACATCTTGTTTTGTTCATTGCAACACGATCCGTAAGGATGAACATTCAAGCGCTGATACTTGGGGACTGTTTTGCTTCCGGAACTCGTGGCGGAGATTGTTCACAAGTGCCACTGCATGTACTATAAACAGTTGGTGGGTAGGAATAGGTGAGTGACTTTCTGTTAGCTGATCAGCTGCTCCTTGCTGTTCTGGGATTGTTCGATCATTCCAGCTGTTGCTCAACAGCATGAACGCGCCGGGTTGTCATGTTGGGTATAGCGGACCGTTCAGTCCAGAAAGTGTTCCCACACTCCCACCCTATGTGTGGTCAAAAGGATCTGTGCTGTGTCTGTGGTGTGTGTGATCACTCGGGAAGACTTGTTTTACATAGTTCGGTCTGATCTCGCGAGGTCTGTTTCGCAGGCCGCTTTCGGAAACACTGTGTGTTGTTCTAATCGAGCTTTTCTTGGGTTAGGGGTGTCGTCACGTGAATGGGGACATGATGGTGTTATTTACGTGCTTGACCCCACGCCTGAGCAGTAAACGGTTGGTGTTTGCTGCTTTGTTGCGGCTGATCAAGCGAGTTCACGAACGTGCTACTTGGGAAGCCCCGTGTTTAATACGGCGCTTCAGTTTGAGGAGACATTTGATTTTGTCAGTGAAGAGTTCGATGTCTCTAGCTTGGGTGGAACGATTAGATTTCGCTTTTCAAGGAAATGCGAGGGTAGCATGAGAATTCCAAAAGTGGAGGGTGTCCAGAGCCAAATCAAAAGTGCCAGGGCATGTTGTCACGAAAGCCTGTGGGAGAGTTCTTGTTTCAAGGCTTGGGGGTCGGGGGCTACATCCGTTGACCGGAAATTGTGGCCTTGGTGTTCGTAAACGCAAAGCGTCCCCACGTGATCGAAGTTCTCGCTCTTGGACCCTCGAATTTGCGTGGCAGTGGCACTTACATACTTGCTTAATACTTTAGTACCAGTCACATATTCCTGCCCCTGTGCCAACCTTTCCCTTTCCCCTGCGGTGTCCTTTCCCTTACATCACTGGCGCTACCCTGCTAATGACCACTTAAGCACCCCTACACATTCACTTCCGACCCTGATCTCATACCGCTTGGACAAAGGCTCGGAAGGGTGATTTTCACACAGCACGTCTTGCCATTGCTTGTCTTCGCAGCCTTGTTGTGAATTTACTCTTTCTCCGCACTCTTTCCCAGAGGAGTTCTGGGAGAGCACGCGCAACAAAGAAGAGGCTGCGTGCAGAACAAGCATCGCACAAAAACGGCACATTTGTGGGATCAATTCTCAGAAAGAGATGCAACGTGGTTCATGTCCACAAGAACGAGGTTCCTTATGCAGGTCAGACAGTTCAATTAAAGCCGAGAGATATGACTGACGGGCTGCTAGAGAAGGCCTAACAAACTGAAGTGTCAACGCTCATCCAGCACTCAGAACACAGACCCTACGTACCCATAGATCAACAATGCTTGAAGAATACCACCGCTCAACTCTCAGAGCCCAAGGCCTGAAACCTTAAGCACCTCACAACCTATTGACAAACACTAACAGAAGGCTGCAAGCCCAGCTCGAAGTTCCAAACTTAAGCAAACGAAAAACCAAGACCTGCCCCAAAACTTGAAACCAACTGTGGGACAAGACTTGGGCCCATGAAGCGCTGAACTTGAAATCCCAACCTCTGCCAATCTGAGCTAAGTCCAGGCAATGTATAGATCTAAAATCTAAAGCCCCAATTAGCACCAAGTCTTGAGTCCTACAAAGCTGAAGCTCAGAAAGCACATGCGACTCCACCTAAACCCTCGAACACCGATTTAAGTCTTTGAACCTCAAGCCCGATTTATCCCTATTTCAACTTTAACCCCTACAAGAAGACAGAGAAGCCAACCTTTGTTCTTGCTCTCCAGCTTCGATCTGAATAGATCAAATTATGCCAGGGACATCCTGGGCGATGTGTTAGCGCTGCGTGCTGCATGTTCTCCAGCCCTGCTACGCAGAGCCCTGAAGTACAGAAACTTGAGCCCCTAAATGAGACAGACTCTCGAACAGCCGAAAAAGTCTAACCAAAACCTTAGGAGGAATGTCGAGAAAAGGACTGAGCCCCAGAAACACGGGCCAGCTTGTTCCACACGCTTGGCGATGGAACACTTGTGCACTGGCTAGCACTGATTGAAGCGAATGCCGTTGGAGAACATGTAGTCACTGAGGAACGGCAAGTTAAGTTGCAACGAAGTTGGCTGGTGATGCGAAGCTGTTGCTCTGCAGGAGCCACCCGTCCAGGCCACTTGCTGTTGTAGTCGAGCTGCTGTGCATGCAGCATGCGCCTTCTGTGGCATTCTTTGCTTTGAGGTGGGGCTGGGGCCTTTGCTGCTGACGTCAGATGCACCCAGCCGTTCTGACAAAAGGCATGAACTCGGCAAGTTTCTGTGAGAAAAGACCGTGTGTGTGTGCGACTCGTTTGCTTGGCTAGTTCAATGCAAGATCAAGATTGAGTCAAAGGCTGCAATTGCCACTTCTGGCAGTAGCAGTTTCGCAGATTGCTTGAAAGGAACCACCAATAGATCCCATTGGGCACGAAGGCTGAGTGCAGTATTTCGGCCCAAAGATCTGTAGATCTGGACCGGAATACCCGTGGTGGTTGCCACCGCAAATGTGCGGCACACAGAGCCAGGCTTCAACGTACCAGCCAAGTCCAGAGTTTGCAAAGTCTGTCTGTTTTCAAAGGAAGTATCTTTGGGCGGCGCTTGCTGTCAGCGCAGGCGTGCACACTGCACACCCGGCATTTGCTAACGTGTAGTGCATCAGACGTTGACACTTGACACTGGCCACTGCGCGCAGTCTTGCCCGAAGTTGATGGGCACTTCGGGTTTTTGGACCGCGGCCACACCAGGCTGACCAGGCAAGGATAACTTGTGGAGATGCCTGCAGGGTGGAGCAGTGCAAGTCATCGTAACGTGAAGCACTGCAATCCTTGCTGCAGCCTGCGTTCCGCAGGGAGATAGCCGATCCTGCTCCGCCAACCCCCGCTGCAGGGCCACAGGTGGCCCGCCTGTTCTTGCCATGCTTGGGCAATTAACTTGTCTCGACTTGCTATTATGCTGGCGCCTTCTGCATCGCTTGCGCAGACATTGCCGCCGAAGCCATGGATGGGAGCTCAGGACTTTGCTCTTCAACCAGTGGAGAAGACGCCGTCTTTCTTGTGCAGATACATGTGCAGGAGTACGTGCTGTTCGTGATTGCACCAGGGTCGGACCTCACCTCAAAAAGCCAAGAAATGCTAAGATGAAGGAGAGGAGCATAGAAGCCGTGTCCAAGGCAATGGTGGCCTTTGCCTTCGTCATCTTCCTCCGTCACTTTGAGGCCCAGGGCAGGGGTCAGACAGCAGTTCCAGGCTCAGAGCTTGAAGTTAATGCCCCAGAAGCTGAATGTTGAGTAGTTTCGAGCACTGCAGCGACAAAAAAAAAGCATCGATCACCTAGACAGTTTGCGCAGGAACAAGGGGGCGTCGACTTGAACGATTGAACTCACTCAACACCCAATCCCGTCGCTGTGCTCGCCATCTGACGTCCAGTGACGGTGGGAGCAACCGGGAAGCAGCTGCTTTATCTGGACTTGCCCGATTCCAATCCACCATCTTCTACCACCAGTCCAGGCGCGCCAAAGAATAGCCACAATAAACCTACGATTCATCCGACAACTCAAGTTTGGGTCCTTCTCGCTGATGTGGCAGAAAAGGAAGCTGTGATCACAACATGCTTCTGGCAAACTTTGGAGATGACACGACATGACATGTGCCACGGCAGCTAGAGCTTGTAAAGCTGCAAGCTACTGTATCTTGTCAAGCGGGCTAGAAAAAGCAGTGCGTCTCATTTGCATAGGAGAGGAGCTCTCAGTGGAATGTGCGTACACGCAGGAGACCGTAGCTCTTAAATCATTTTTAACCTTTGAGCCATGTATTGCTTACAAGCGGTGTGGTATCGGCCAATGTCTGCTGGTTTCACGAATTCTTGGCGAGGCGAGGCAGACTGAGCGAAGCGAGGAAACCGGTGAAGGAGGCGAAGCCGGCAGATGGAACGAAGATCTTGAGGCACGCAGCATGCATCTCATGAAGCGCACCATCTGCCAAGCATTTGCAGTCTGTTCTGCGAGGTTGTTGATCGAGAGCCGGAAGGTCTGGATGAGGACACTTTTTTGCATCCAGTTGACCCATGCGGTTCAGTGAAGAGATTCACTGATTCAGCTTAGTTACAATTCTATTTGCCTGCTCCGTCGGGCAATTGAGCGAGGCTGAGCCTTCGCTAAGTCATCAGGTATGGGATGCTGGGATAGACCGCTACATTTCTTGTTGTGATAGGCTTTCGCGGTTCTAGGAAGGGAGCAGTTGTATCTGGTTTTGCTGAAAGATGTTTCGCTCGCCGCCCAAAGTGCCTGTAGCACTTCTTCTAGTGCAAGCTGATGCAAGGGTCAGAAGTCTGAAGCTGATCAGACTCCGACGAAAGGCAAGTGCAGGTGCATTGAAGGCCCCGTGATGGAGCATCAATGCTGGACTTTGCGATTAAATGCGCTGGCCCAAGACTCAATCCTCAATTCATCGCCTTGGCTGCGTCAGGATGTCTATGGCGCAGGGATTGCGGCCTTGGTTCGTGATTCCTACAGCTTGGTGGATGGCAAGGCAACCTTCAGACCAAGGGCAGCCAGAAAACCCGACAACTTCTGGGGCAGACAGATGTGCTGTGTTTATGACACCAATCAAGCTACAGTATGGGGAATAAGGTCAGTCAATGGGGTGCAACTAGGAGTAGCTGCATATGATGTTGTATGGTAGCCGCTGGGTCAGCACCAAGTTGCCCCAGGCAAGGTTCCGGAGAAATAGACGAGATTTTCATGAAGCTTTATGGGGTCAGTTTTCCGGACAGCATGGGATATATAAAGAAGGAGTACGATATTGAACTTTTGTCCTTGCCATGCCTGCGGGGTGACACAGAAGACGCAGGGTTGCCATTCTTGCACGACAGCCTTGCAACAAATCGAGCAACTCAAGCTACTCAAGCTTCTCAAGCCAAAGCCTTTATGCGATTCGTTGTCTCTGAAGACAAAGCTTCAGGCTTCAGGCTGTACCGTAATGCATTAAGAGATCCTGAGGCTTGAGTGTTCACCATTGCAACGGCTTTGGCATACAGCTGGGCTGTGAATTCTGCAGGGCGATCTCGCTCTCCGTCTGTCACGGTTGGGAAGCAGCTTTCTGCTGATGTTCTTCGCGGCTTGGCCAAAGTAAATCGTGCCAACAGTCTACCATTCAAGCAAGTTTATGACTTGGTGTTAACCTTATATGATCTTCCAACTGCTTCATGTTTCCTGGCTTCCTGGTACCCGCACGGTCATGTCATCACCAGGCGTCTCTTCATTTTTCCGAGTCCCAATGATTGGCTATTCCTTCTTATCTTTGCAAAGTTTATTGCTGGACTTTCCCAAAGGTATCGCACAATTTGTTGGGTCTGGCTGAGGTAGTTTTCTTGCAGATTTTTGTCATCAAGCAGATGCAGGCCCTGGTTTGTTTGTGTGACGCTTGTATGCGGACCGCATGTGCGTTTGGTCGGAGCCTGCACTTCTTGTTCTTCAGCAGAGCTCTGCAACTGGCCGAGGCTCTTGTCGCCGCCCGAGCCGTGACAGAAATTCGGCAAATCTACGGCAGGCGGACGCTTGAAAGTACGTCACAAGCCAAGCCCATGATGACAGCGCCTGGTGTTGGCCATGTTGATATCCCTTATGGGCGAGGGCAGGAGCTGATATCATTCTTGCGTAATCGGCGTAGTCGCTCGCGCGTTGCAACCAATGAGGAGCGCAAAAGCATGCAGAACGCAAGGCGTGACCATCCAAGCTCACTTGCTCGTTCGTGCTGGTGCCATCGGCATCTCAAACTGCCTGCACACTAAACCGCTAGACAACGTTTTCGTCTTGCATGGCTTTGACTTCCACAAGGTGAACGTACAGCTTTGATCCGCTGGTTGTACTCAGTGTGGTTTGCGGCTAGGACGGCGTCCAGTCAGAATTTTCAACATGAAATCACGTGATAAATGTGCTGGATAGTTGGATCAGGTTTGATGTATGGGTGCATTGGGACAGGCAAACTGCCTCGACACGATGACTAATGTTGTTTGTGCCCGTTCAGTCAGGCTAGCGGCCCTTAAGGCCGCATCCCGCTCGTTTGGACCGGTGCTTTCCTGGTCCGGTGGGTTGGTGATGGACAGATGTAGGTTTGGTTGGTGTTTACCTCTGCCCTAGGCGGGCATACGCAACTTGCATGCAGTCTTGCATTGAACTTCCAACAGCATTTACCGCGACCCCTTGCCCTAGTTTCAGATGGGATGGGGCCAGGGCAAGTAAAATGACATTCAGTCCGCAAATTCGGCTCCATGAGACGACCCCCACGTATTCCGTCTGCACCTCAAGTCATGAGGATCCTGCTGCTTTTTGTAGTTTTGCATCCCCTGGCATACCTTGATCCAACTTTGGATTGTTGGTTTCTCCAGGTTTCCGCTTGCTGTTCTTCCACGTGTAAGCCTTGCTGAAGATTCAAAAGGACAGCTGCAGAGACAGCTCTAGCTCATGGTGCAGAAGGCCTTCTCCAGGGTCCTGTTGCGCGGCTTTTGCCTTCCGAATGCGGAACTCACTCAAGCCTCACAAAAGTGGTAGCACAAGGTGCGTCACATGGAGGAGGATGGTAGGCTGTATAAACGATGACACAAACCTTGATGAGGTTTGGGTCGCTGACGTTCAAAGGAAGTGAATTCAGCCTACCACACAGAAAGAGAGTACTGCAATGCTGGACTCGCTGAAGCTCAGACAGAACAGTTGCAAAAGGAGCTGTACCGGCGGTGCCGGAGGCTTTTCAGGTTTTATTGGCGATTCTCTTAAATTCTACGTTCAAGCCACTTTGACACCCAAAGAGAATGTCTAGAAAAGGCCAAGTGCGACGGGGACGTGCTTGAGCAAACCGTCTCCTACCACTGTTGCCACAACTGCCACTGCTATCACAGCCGCAACTTTGACAACCACAGACGTCTTTACACAACTACCCAGTCAAGAGCTGCTCTGCTCGCTTCCGCTGGCTCTTTTAAAGCACCTGTGCCCCATCATGGAATACATACATCGCACGCTCACGTTTAAGGCGCAAAGGCATCTCAAAGGGGTGGACCTGGTACCATACCCCCAGGGCTAAGCGCTTTTTTGTGATTGCAAGGAGTAGCAGGCTTGGTGGGTTGGTGACATTTGAAGGGTTCGAATAACGTAGGTGCAACATTATGTGCTAGCCCATGAGACTCTTTTAGGTGGGCCGTAGAGTCCTTCCATCGTGGCAAACCTCTGGTTTTGGGTTGTAGTGGCAGGGAAAGTTTAAAGTTTAAAGTCCTTCACTCCCCAAGCAGGTGCAGAAGCGCAGAGGTGCTGATAGATCAGCGAAACCATCTCGGGTTCATGCGACCAAACTCTAGGCAAAAAGGCCGCATCATGAATGGATGACAGGCATGGCATTTCAAAGAGAGTCTGTACAGTTCTGTCAACGCCACACCTTGTGAAACCTCCGTCATCTTGGTTGCGATGGCGCAGGGGCTTGAGATGTGGCATGCTGATGTATGGGATTGCATTCCCAGTTTTTTGACTCCACTTCATTTCTATAAACTTCCACGTTTTAAAGTTTGTCGTCGTGCAACACTCTGCCGTTTGCTCGGAACTACTTGTTGAGTCTGAAGGGACGGTTACAGCCATGCTTCCGCCCAGTTGTGATTGAGGTGTCAAGGCAAATGGAAGACAGAGCCACTCTTGCAAGCTTCGAGCATGGAACGATTTCTGCAAAGAGCTGGACATTTTTGAATCGGAAAGCATGCAAGCAGTCCAGTGATGCCTAGCGTACCGCTGCCTGTATGGTCTCTTGCAGTAGCTGATACCTCTTGATTGTTGCTGACCCGCCTGCGGAAGCAGGTTTGAGTTTGTCATGTACGGTGCGGATGTCACGCACAACTATCTGACTCCAAACGGCTTCCCTCGCGGACTCGACAAGCAGTTCTTCGATGCGCAGCTCGGGCTGAAAGCCAGCCACCAAGAGTACTGACGTCTAACTTCTGCGCTGCAAGCGAGGTCAAACTTCGCACGCCTCACGGGCGATGAGAAAGATCTTGCTTGCAACTCGTGCAGATGATTAGTTTTGAAACTCTTTCTTGACTGCTGATTGTTTTGCTGTTGGCGGTTTGCCCTGAAGATGCAAACTTGCTGCCGGGCTTGCCAAGTTTTCTGTTCATATCTAGGTAACATCCCCTTCTCGCAAATGCAGATCTTGGTGCCCATCTTGTTTATTTGGTGCCTTGGTGAGAAGCTGCCATCAGGGCAACGCAGGCCTCCCATGTCTTTTGCATATCACCAAACTCAGGACCTTAACGATTGTTGCAGATTTGCGACGCTGCGGAGATTTATTTGTGCGCCTCATTCTTGCCACGCCGACAATTACCAGCATGAAGGCAACTACTCGGCTGTTTCTGTCATCTTCCCATGTCCAGGGAAGCTTCCGGAGTTTGGGGGTGCCTGGTTTCAGGACGCCGTTGTCGAGGGTGATGGGGAGTGCGAGATCATCGTAGGCCTGACAAAGGAAGTGAAGGCTATGCTGCTGTCCACCTGCAACTGTGCTGGAAATTAAGTTCAGAGTTTGTGTGCGAAGCAATGCGAAAGCTAGACTCATCGGGTGAGTTTCGTTGGCCTGGTGGCAGCTGCTCAGTGGGCAGTGAGTCAATCCTATCCATCCACATTCAGTTCTATGTATCTAGAAAGGGAACAACAAGGTAGGACGTCCGCTGGAGTGCCCTGCATTTTCACGAGTAGAGCAAACAAAAACTGAGCTTTTTCAATTTGATGTCAAGCCGCGCATCCTCGTAGAGGCAAAAACCCTGAGACGGCATGGGTTTCAGCAGTTTCGGTGCTTTCGCTATGGCGAAGAGAGACTTTAGGCAGCAGCATGTCATTGTTTTCATGGTATTCATGTGAGTTGGGCAAAGGCTGTAGCGGACACTTTGAGTTGCAAAGCTTCATCCCGGACTTGCATTGGTGTTAAGCGTACGGCAGTAGAAGGTTCCATCATGCAGCGGGCCGGCCGTTAGCTTTGATCTTTCGGCCCAATACTACCTAGCAAGGACGATGAGGGCTTTAAGTCCTTAAGTATTCAGAAGGAGGTTGGATACTACTCAATTAGGACTATTTGGGGTTTCAAGCTTGGAAAAGGCGCTCAAGTACTACTTGCACAGAACACTTTGCAGCTGTAAGGATTCAAAAGTGGCCCAAGTATGATTGATTCTGTGTTTTTCGTATTCAAGAGAGGCCGAGATGCTACTTTGTCAGAGCGAGTTCGGTTTTCAAGTGTTCCAAAAGGTACCAAACAATGCTCAGCCAGGACTATTTGGGGTTCCAAGTACCAGTAGTATGGCAGGACCTTTTTGTATTCTGTTGTGGTTTCACCACGGGTTCTCTGGTCACCGAATGCTCTCTGAGAGATGAACATTACTGGTTTGGGCAAGGCCGATCTGTCAGTGCAAGATCTCGGGGATGACGTTATTCTGCTTTGGGTATGGATTGCGTGGTGGGCGGATCCCGTCAAATATGAACGTTATTATGGCTTCAACATGGACGCTGTGGTGATCGGAAGCAGCTAAAGGAGAACGTTTCTATGGTTTCAGCATGGATGTCTAGCCACTGTATGCTCTTGGGGATGAACATTACTGTGTTGTGGGCATGACTGCTCTGGTAATTGGAAGGGCTTGAAGAATGATGTTATCATGGTTCCAGCATGCAAGCTGTGGTGATTGGGTGCGGTTGAAAATGAACGTGATCATGGCTTCAGCATGGATGCTCAGATGCTCTCATGCAGTCGAACGCTATTGTGGTTTCAGCATTCCGAACGCATGGCACTTGAGTGGACGTCCCGAGTAGATTCCCATCGGATACGAATTCAAGCAACGGGGATGGTGGACGCGTTGTTATTCGTGAGAGCCCCTGATGCGATTCCCGTATGTTTGGGGTGCTGGCAGCGGGAGTGAGTTGCAAGCTTTGTTCGGTGCTTTCAGACAAGGCATGATCCCACGCTGGGTCATTGACGTCTACCTACTTTGGCTTGGGTGCCGTTGGCTGTGCGCTACACCCAACTTTGGAGACTTGCTGCTCAATTCTGCTGCCTCGCCGCAAAATTGCTCATGTAGAGCTGCGAGTTTGGCAATAGGTTGACAAAGCAGCAACGGAAAGTGACTTGCCAGGTTGCGTTGGAATTCATTGTCCTCCTGAAGGTCCTTTGCACTCATGCAAGTCACTGCTGCTGGGCTTTGAACCTGTCAGGACACGCTATTCATAGGCACGGCTTCGCCTGAAGTGCAGTTTGCGTATTTTGTTTGCACTTGCCTTGCGATGCTTTGTGGGCGGCAGGTGTGGTCCCAGATCGCCACTTGGAGAAGAAGAGAGACGTCTTTTCTTCTTCTTGCTTCGTGCCAAGTTGTTGTCATCTGTCATATGCAGGCAACAAGAGAGCCACGCAGAACACCTTGATCCAGCCTTGGCAGAAAAGAGAGCCCGCAAACTATCGATCCTGGGATGCAGAAATATGCAGACAGTCTTGGCCTGTCAGAGCCTTCTTGGTTGTTGCTGGAGGCGTGCCATAGGGTCAGCCCGTGCAAGGAGTGTTCCTATCAGCTTTCGTGCTGGTCCTCGTATCCTTCTCCTGGGTCTTCTACTACATCTACCGCTTCCAGGTCCGCTGCATTGACACGATGTCTGGCCCAAGCTACGAACGCGTCGCTGTTCTCCAGCAACTGGTGCTATACACTGAGACCAAGAAGTGCCCATCCAGCCGGGCCACTTGAGGCATGAACCCTCCACCGTCGAAAACTGCAGCCAAATTCGAAAACTTACCAGCTGCGCGGTTGATGGTTTGAACACTGCCCAATACCACGCTTACATAGAAGGACTCTGCAACCCACAAGTCGCTGAGCATTGTTTCCTCCCACCAGCCCAGCATATGATATATATATATATATAGCGAACAGCGGCTTAGAACGTCCTTACAAGTTACGTTTTAGCAGTGCTATGCTTGCTTGCAAACGGATGTTTTCAAAGCAAGCAATCGCGACGTCACACACAGAGATAGTTGCTGGACAAGCAAGAGGGCTTTTCGCAAAAGAGAGGAAGGCTGATCTTTCAGCCTCTTGCGAGGGTTAGGCATTAAAGAGAAAGCAGTCAAGCAGACTGCGCCGCGCTGAGAGGTGGTCATGAGATGCGTTGAGCGGAAGTCCGGCGTAAGCAACTCCGCAAGATCAGCAAGGAGGAATGGGACTAGCAAGCCACAACAGGCCAGCTTGCCATCCACGTCGAAGGCATCCTCGAGGAAGCCACCCTCCACCCTGGCTCCAGCAAAGAGCCTTAGGCAATAACACAAAAAGGGTAATGACCTCGGCCTGAGTCGCGCGTGCGCGGTTGCTCAGATGAACCCGACGCTCCTTTGTGGATCAAGTCCATGCCATAAGGTTTTGCGCGACTCTAGCCATACAAGTTTTCCAACAAGGGCAGGGACCGTCTGCAGAGTTTGCTGAGACTTTCGCTGGGTTCGCAGGCGGTGCTGCCAGACTATAAGTGGGATGTTCACCAGGCGGGGCGGGACAGTGGCTGCTGCTCTTGAAGGACAATGTTCTACTGTGTCTATTGAAATCGGGCTTTGTACCTGTACTCCGCTAGAATTTATCAATGAAGCTGCTTGGATACCTGCGAGGTGTGCAAGAACTACATCCAGTCAATCACATCCGGCAAGTCCAGATAGATCAGATAGGCGCAGCTCAGACCTGTCGCTGAAAAGGCCGCGTCCTGGAAATAGCAACGCACCCATTCGGCTCAGAAGAACTCGTTGATATTCTTTGACAAAGACCACCATTTGCATCCATTCGCTCAAAAAGCTTCGGCACTATCCGAATTGCCAACATCTTCACGTGCGGCTGTTTGGCTCAAGGCGTTAGCAACATGAAGTTGTGGCGCTGGAAGTGTAGTCTGCTGCAATGAAGGCCTTGCGCAGTTGTGTGCATGGCTGCCCGGCACCAAGATACTATAATCCCATTTAACAAAATCTGCCATGCTGAGACTGTTTCCATGTCTTTGCAGCAAAACCTGCAGCTGCAATATTAGTGAAGTCAGGTGCCAAACCATGCACGAGATCATGTGGTCCAACAAGAACTTGTTTGCTGGTGGCTGCTTGCATGTGATCAGCTTCTGATAGGAGGCCAGTAAGGCTCTCAGCACCTCACCTTGCACCACTGCCAGGTGTTGCAGTGCAGGTGCAGGCGAATATAATCAATAGGGACAGGAATCCGCGGGGCTGTGCTTAGCATCAGTAGGCCTCCGTAAGCCGCAGTAACTGTTCTTCGCACCGAAGCGTAAAACAAAGTCGTAATGAGTAAGCCTGGGAAATAGGTTTCTCAGATTGGCGCCCAACATGTTCTTCGCTGTTGTTCAATGTCTACTGGTGCTGGTGCTGGTGCTGTTGTGTTCCGATACGTAGCTGCCTGGAGAATGGACGGCGGGCAGTTTGTGTGTAATGTTTAAGTCCTGGTAGCTGTTGGGGCGCATTCGCCTGTGTTCTTCGTTCTTCAAGCATGTCAACATGGGACGTGATTTGGCAGCCTGCCGTCAAGCAGTCTATTCTATTTGATGAGGCTTACTGTTTTGGCAAGTGTCAGTTGTTTGTGCTGCCAGAGAGCGGTGATGGCTTGGCAAGGCTGGCGTTGGTTCTCTTCCCTATTGACGCATCGAAATTGGCCGTGGTGCGGGCCTTCGCC
>CAJNIZ010023392.1:69553-82403 GCA_905231905.1 Symbiodinium pilosum | reverse complement strand
GGCGGTGGTGGGGGTGGTGGCGGTGGCGGTGGTGGCGGTGGCGGCGGTGGTGGCGGTGGTGGCGACAGCGACCACAGCGTGAAAAGTTTCAGTGACCCTAAAAGATCCTAGAAGTACTTGTGTTTCTGATGAAGAACAAAGCTGTGCCCCATTTCCCTGAACGTGCTTGTGTGGGACTTAAAGTCCTGTTTACATCAATCTACCTTGCGCCAGGGGTTCACAGTTGCTGAGGCAAACTAAAAAGAGGGGGTTCAAGAACTGACGCTGTTTGACACTTCTGCGGCTGCAGGCTATGCTGGGGCCATCCCGGCGCATTTCTTGGACTGCACGGTTGCATACAAGCTTGACATATGCCTTCGCTTATAACGTGTCCCCTTGGCACTGAAAGATCGATCAACCTGGCCAGGATACATGTGAGAGCTCTTGATTTTGACAAGTGAAGAAGGCTAATCCTTCCCCCTACTGTAGAACCCCCCTACTTCCAAATGTTCGGGGCATCTCCCACCGTGTCTTTTAGTATTAGGTAGGAGGGGGAGTTCTTGATATTTGGGCGAAGCACCGGAAGCTTTGGCTATACAATCTTAAGAGGGACCCTTGGAATCCGGTTATAAGCGGCTATTCTCAAAGTTATGGGCCCCTTGGGTTATAGATCATATTACGGCACCTAATACTTAGGGGTACCAAAATGGGACCCTAATTTTTGGGAAGAACTCACACGGCAATCTGGGGGATGCTAGTTTAGAGCCTAAACCCAATATTATAAGGGTTGCTCAGGGGAATGCTAGGAGTTTAGACAGTAGCTCAACAGAAGAGCCAGGCCTCGCCACTGCCGGGTATACCACCGCCGACTTATCTCCAGAGGATGGGGTTATAATTAAAATGTTCCGGCTTTAGGATATTTAGGGTTTTACGTTTAGACGGGGGGGGGGGGGCTGAAGGATTTTAGGCTTAAGGGTGTTGGGATGAGGGTGTGGCGGTGTAGGGAGTTTGCAGATAAGAAGTTTTGTGTTGCTGGGTTTTGGACTTGTCTTCAGGATTCAAGGTCATGAATACTCAGCAGTAGAACTTTGAGTTTTGCCTCTTCTGCAGAAGAGTTCGCAGTTGTGACGTCCCAGCTGCATTCGGAAGAAAAGGGCAGAAGTTGGAAGGCAGGCACAAATTGTTTGCATGCAACAAGGTGGCAGCACTGTTTGGGCTCTGTCGGGCTTAGAAGTACAGGAGCAGGAGGCCTTTGTTTGTTGTGGTGCGATGGATTCCACCTTGCATCAGCTCAGGTTCGTAGCGGTAGGTCACAACAAATTGGGAAAGGTCTGACGCATAGCTTGGGAAGTCTGAGGCGCAAGTTTAAACATTCACGCCTTTCATGTAAGACATTGCCTCGGACGGGTCAATGACTCAATTCAAGCTTTGCATGAGCCATGTGAACGTATTCCTCCAAGACCCGTTTGTGCGCTCGTCTGGGCCTGCCCCTTGCCATTTATCCCGGCCACAGAAGGTTTCTCGAAGACTCCAGGCATGGATCAGCACTGTTTGTGTCAGGTTTCCTGGCAAGCCCTGAATCCAGACATCAAGGCCTAAAGGGTAATGCTCCTCACGCTGTCCTGAACAGACCTCACAAGAGTGAAGCTTAAGTGCTAAGAAAAGTCACGAGTTGGGAAGTTCCGTGAAGTGTGGCCCATTTCAGCATGTAAAAGGCCATGAGTATTCTTTGTTTGGCCTATTGGGGCGACTGACAACCCTAATGTACCTACCAGATTGTATTACTTCGCAGCATTGACTGGGAAGAAAGGTGCGATGATGATCCGTAGCGGATTTGTCATGCAGCAATGCCATAATGCTAGCAAGCGAACCCTGAGCTGTAAACCCCTAACCCTAAACTCTACATCCGGAAGCGTAATCCCTAAATCTTAACCTCCCGCAAGGATCCCGCCGCCACGTTAGTAGTGTGAACAGCAATTTCTATCCCAGCCTGCTGGGCTGCAGTTGAGCTGAATCAGGGCCATGGTTTTGGACGGCTTGTTGCTCATGCGTGTTAGGGCGAGAAGGTTCGTCAGTCTAGAAGTGTTTGGGAAGTCTTGTTGCCTGTTTACGGCGTCCAACTCCAAACCTTTTATGTCAGTTCCGCGGATGGTGATGCCAAAAAGTTCTGGAAATCATCTGCGGGCGCACACACTAAGGAGGAAACGCCTCTCGGTGCCATGCTGCAGGCTATACTAGCCTGCAACTAACCTATGAGCAACAGAGTCTAGACATTGACCGTGCATGCGGGAGCATATGTTCGTACGTGCAACAGCAAATCAACAACTGACGTCCTCGAAAAGCCTTGCTTTGGATTGCGTTCGGGCCCCGAACATCCGTCATACCTACCGGTTCCTGAGAACTCATGATGTTATGTTGGCATGCTGAGGCGGTGCCTCCAAGAAGTGCGGCGCAGCTAAGTTTTTTTGATTCGCTGTGAATGATCCGTTTCGAACAGCAGATTATTCGGGGCGCGCTGGGGCCCAGTCTTCAGAAATGCCACGCCCAAGCTGGCGTTTGAGTTGCAGCATCTTGTTTGAGAGCTCTGAGTGCATACAAATGCCGGACTCGACCTTGCACAGATCAATCTCCAAAAGCTCATGCAGTTGTTGCTGCACTGTGCGCAGTAAACACCGTGTTGCCTGAACAGCTTGGGATCCCAAGAGTGTTGCCTGTGAGCCCTCTGCTCAGCAAGTCGCAACCCCAAGAAGACCAATGACGCCTTCTTTTCTTGACTGCAAGGTGAGAATTCGGCCAGCAGGCACTGTAAAGCTTCTGAAGCATGTGACGACCCGATGGCAAACACCTGCGACACGCACTGCCGGCAAGCTGCGACAAAATGCAAGTTGCACGATATGATCAGTTAAAGGTTCACATTATGTTCACATCCGCTTGCTTCAACAGATCTGGGCACGTTGGCCTCAAGTTTGGGCAAACCTGCTCCACTGAGCCACTGAGCGCGGCACAAGCGAGTATGATTTGCCGAGCCCTCAATATTGTAGGTGGTAGTGTTTGGTCTTCAGCATAGTAGGCATAGTAACCTTCGTTAGCTTAAGCAAGGATCCGGATTTCTGGGCCCGCAGGGCTGACTTGAACACCACTTCCGATTTCTACTTGAGCAGTTCGCAGTTTCCACAGTTTGCATTTTCATGGCGTCTTCCGCCAGGGCATATTTGTTTTGAGATTTTTATCAGCTTATAACGCTTGCGCATCCAATCTGCAGCCAAATACGCCGGACTTGACAACCATGTCCGATGTTGGTCAGCGCTGGCGACTCAAGCAGTTCAGATTCCCCACAGGCAGCATTCCATACAGCATTCCTGTGCCAAGAGCTTCCAATTTGTCAACCTATATTCGTAAGGGTCATTGCAGCTCACCTTCCTAAAGTCATCTCTGCCGATTGCATCATCGACCTCACCATGAGCTTTTGGTGGTTCTTTGGGTGCTGCTCCGCCGTGGAACAGGTGCAGCTAACAGAGGAGGAGTGCGTCTTGTGTGCGCTGACTAATATTCCATCCTGTGACGCTTACATCATGTACATGTTGAGATTAGGAACCGCTTGCCGCTTGCACGCTCTGAGTGCGCAAGCGCAGTTGGGGATTAGGTTTGATTGTTGAAGGAAGTTGTTTTTCCTCAGACATGTTGATTCTCGCTAAGCCCGACTACGCTACAAAACACAAGAGCCAGCAAGCTTCAGCTTGAACGCAGTGCGTACTTTTCCTGTTGCGGCTTGCCTGCACTCAAGCTGAGTTGAAGTGCAGTCAGGTTGGCATCTGTGGGATTAAGGGTTTCTCTTTCGGCTGCAGGAGTGGGAAGTGGAAGACGCACGGGACCCGTTTGTGTTCCGCGGGGGACGCCCTCGCAAGGCAACAGCGCGCTGGCTTCTCAGTGAGCAGGTCTCTCGCATGAGGTGAGACAGCCCGGTGTTTTCAGAGCGCGTCGGCACGACTGCTTGTACATGATCGGTCCTCGAATGCTTGCATGTTTTGGGTGTTGTGTGGTGACCCGCGCAAATGCAGGTATACTGTATACTGGTTGGATCTTTTTCAGTCTCTGTCACCCCCCACTGTTGGCAGGTGTCTCCCACGGTCACGGGGGCTCTGCGGATCGATTTTAAGAGGATGGTCTGAACTGCGTTAGAGTCCTGAAGCCGAAACGCGTTAAGAATGCCTCAAAACATTGGCCTGAAGCTCGTCACGTAGGCGCCGAGACACATTACAGAGGACCACAATACAAAAGCAGGTCCGACAGCCCCAATATACTATAGTAGTTTCCATTTTTCCACTATCCCTATATAACCCCAATATACTATAGTTTCAATGTTCTTTTCCATTGTCCCCCTATATAATCCCAATCTACTATAGTAGTTTCCATTTTAAGACATAACCCTAAACCCTAAACCCTATACTATAGTTTCCATTTGATTTTCCATTATCCCAATATAACCCCAATATTCCTATAGTAGGTTCCATTTTAAACCCTAAGCCCTAAACCATACTCCGCCAAGGCCCGAGCTAAGATGGCTCATGACCACACTCGCGGATGCACGCGCAGCTCTTCCCGCAGCAGGCTGGTGCTCAGGATCTTGGTTTTAGGGGTTAAGGGTTTAGGGTTTAGGGTTTAGGGTTTAGGATCTAGGGTTTAGGGGTTATATGGGGGAATATACGGGTTATGATAGGGATAATGGAAAATCAAATGGAAACTACTGTTTAGGGTTTAGGGGAGTTCAGGGCTCGACATGTGCCATTTTCATTTTTCAGTTCCCGCTGCACGGTTTAAACTGGGTTGCTGTGAAGGAACTTAATTGAATTTTTTATATTGGGGAAAGCCGAGTAATTACTACCTAGACCCATAATGGTAACTTCATTAACGTCCGCAACAGCGACCCAGCAAAGCTAAAAGGCTGAGACACGCAAACAGGTAGCTCATAGTCGCTCCCTCCAGCACGTGCTCTGTCTGGATGATTAAGTTTACACTGGCCGGTCTCTGGGACATTGCCCTGGGACTGCACATCCCTAACCCAGCAAAACAGTTGCTTGCCTACCATCTTCAAGCCCACTCAGCAATACATTTGAGAGTACGAGCCAGAAGTCCTGCTTTAGCCGGGGTTTTCGGGCTTAGGAGTCCAGCTTCGAACCGTCTTGAGCCAAGAATGATGGAGGTGGTGGGCGTTGCTGGGCTGCGTCGTCGCAGCTTGCAGCGCGCATGTGGAGGCATCTATAGAGTCTACGATGACAGATCATTTTTTGCGGGGATATGGTGCCTCACGCTCAAGCGACAGCGCAAACTCCACGATAAATGTTTTGGGCTCGGGGCCGAGATCCGCCCGCTGCGTTTTTGACATATTCATGAAAAAAAGCCTCTACAACCTCTACTGAAAGCCCGTTGAGCATTACCATGCAACGCGCAAAATGCTCGAAAAAGTTGTCGTGGGGACCATAGCACATTTCCTCTTCTTGCTTATGTAGTTTCACTGCATTTACTAGTATTTCATAGGGTAACTTTACCAAATCCTACCCCATGCATGTGGGCTAATCAGAATGTCTATGTTTTGTTGTCTATGTTTGTGTTGTTTCCAAATAACTGTTCAGCATCGTTCAGGGACGGGGCTTAGGATTGGAAGAATTCCTGGTGGTGAATTTGGGTGCAGGAAAGGGCATTTGGTGGGACTAATCCTCTACCCCCTAATATCTACCCTGCCCCACCCCCCTAGTATTAAATGTTCCCAGTAGGTGGTGTAGGGAGTATTTAATAGGTGAGGGGGGGGTGGGAGGGGTTTAGTATTGGGGGAGGGGAATACACAAGAAGATCCTCACTCACCACCAGAGTCGTTGCGAGTTGTCTCTCATTTTCCTCTGATTTGCCATGCCATGTCCGACCCCCACACAGAGCCCTAGGTCCTTATGTTTGTCCCAGTTTCCATTTCACTTTCCATTTTGTTGTCCATGTGGTTTTCCATCGTTGGGGCAAATATAACCCCAATAAGATCCCCCTAGGAACAAAAGAAAGAAGCAACACCTGGAGGCTTTCCTCGGCAGTTTGCCTACGGCCCGCAGGCTGCGCGTCGCCCGTCAGGCGGAGGACTCGCCTGGATCCGTGTTGAGGGGTTCGGTCAAGATCGCTGAGTGAAGTTTGTGATCCTGATTTTTCCTCAGAAATAGCGTTGTGACGTAGCCAGCCATCCTGTATGCTCGAGTCAGAAAACGTGACCTGCACTTTGCTGCGGGTGCAATTGGCAGTGCCAGCTGCGCAAATGAGAGCGGTAGCACGGTACAAGTTGCAAAGGGGTGACACGTGAGCATCGATCAAGACTCCCAGAACATGGGCAGCAAGGCAGCGCCCTGCATCACGGCTTGTCAACTGTCACAGTTGGCGCTTGAGCATTCAGTCGATCGAAATCCTAAGCAGGCAGCAAGATTGCATTGTCCTGAGGATGTTTGTGCCTCCTGCCAAAACGTTAACTTCCAAAGCTCATTGCTAAAGCGGGACAGTCTCAATTTCTCACAATAATTCCAGGATGCAGAAGGGCCTTCCATCGGCCTGGACGTCGGAACCACAAACTCTGCAGTGGCTGTGCGGCGGAGTGATGGCAGGTTCCTTGTGGCTGGACGGCTTTGGAAATCCTTTTTCAAGCCTTTTTGAACTGGGCGTGATCAATTAATCATCCGTCGTACCCACTGGCCCCTGACAACTGTGATGATGAAGTCCATGACCTTCGTAGCTGCTAAGGTGGTGCCTCCGCCAGGCCGGCCACAGCCGAAATTCTTAGGTGTGCTCAGTGGGGCGTCAGGACTCAATGATTCATTATTCTCTGTGCACTGGAAACTTTGATTTTGAGATGTCATGATGTCACATCAAAGATATCAAAGTGTCCAGGGGAGAGTATGCCTCGGAGATGAGAAATGGCTTAGCGACGTGTTGACATACTGGAAAATGCAAGCGGAGTGGCTACGACCCTATAACTGCGGTTTTTGAAAGCTCATACAGGTGTTTCTGCACCCTGCACGGTAAACACCTCTAAGCACTTTGAGTTCTGAGCAGCTAGGACCCGAAAATTATGGCCTTTGCTCAGCAAGGTGCTTCCCCGGGAAGACCAACGATGCCTTCCCTGGTCGCTTTCAACCTCAAGGGTGACTCCATTGCAGGCCAACCAAACATGCGGAGCAAAGAAAGCATGTGACGAGTCAAGTCAGATGCCTATAAACCCCCGGGCATTGCAGTATTCATTAGAGTCATTAGAGGGACTCCGATAAGGGGCTCACAACATATCACAACGTTACGAACCCCCTGCTGCCAGGATAGCCTTCATGTGATGTGGCACCATTACCGCCTTGACTCTTACTAGCAGTGAGGGAAGTGCTGCGTTATCGTCAACATGTGAATTTTCACGAACACAGCCACTGCATTGCTGTTCTTGTTATTCCGTGTAGAAGCACTGAAAGCCTTCATCGTTTATGTCGTAAGTGTCGTAGAGCTATCATCGCAGTTCCTCGGAGAGATTGTGGCAAGACAGGAGGTTATTGATAAGCAGGTTGTTGTGGCCACTTCGGGCGTTTCAATGCAACAATTGACATTCATGATGCCATGTGACTTGCAGGGGCCATCCAGTTTGCCATCGTAATCCGAAAGCTTAAAATTTCAGAAATTCAGATTTCGAAGCGCAGGCCTGAATACACAATCTTGCCCTCTGAAGTTGAACCGCACCTTCACTGAAATTCCAAGAGCTCTGTCCGGCTTATTCCATTGTAAGCCCCGTATGCCTAAGCCCTAAAAGCCTAAACACTAAATAGATCCTCGTAAGCCCCTAACTCTCTAACACCCCACGCCCTGCCAGAAACCCTAAATCCTGGAGGTCTGGCAGCCACCCGGATACGTTCAGATGGCGTCAAGCAAGTGATCTTTGGCTGCAGATGTTTCCGTAGGGCTCCAAAAAATGAGAGGTACCTTTTAGGGCGGGTAACCAATATTGGCTATAGTACTTGGGGGTCTATGTTGGGGTCCCCGTATGTATGGAGACTACCAAATAGCTGAACGTAGGTAATATATTTGAACTATAGAGCCCAATGTACTGGGATGCTGTCAAGGAAAATGGATTAACTTGCCATACTGTGTATGTATATATGTATAGAGTAATTAACAGTGTTTCCCAATATGGTAACTTAAATTAAGATTCTTAATGCAACCCAGTTTAGGCAGTATTTGTGGACCTGGAGCCCCCGGACCGAAAGCTTAGGGCTCAAGGGCAACAAGCTTGCGATTTGGTCCTTTTCCTACTTGGGGGGTTCGTGGGGGATGAGGGAATATGTAGGGTTCATATGGCTTTTTCCAGAATTTTTGCGTGTCAGGAATTCATGTAAGGACGCATTGTTGACCACCCCCGGTACGTACCCCGATACATAGATACATACCCTGAAGCATACCCCCACAACATCCTCTTCATCAAGGGCCATGTACGTACGAAACATACCCCGAAATAAATATGCCCCAATCCAAGCATGCATGTTTGACCACATGTTACTTTTAGGGATCAGGGACTACATTTCCATTATTACCTGCTGAGAACCAGTAAGTTTTGAGGTCCCCTCATAATTTCGCCACAGTTCTGGGATTCCTCACCGTGCGAGAATTTTTTAGAAATCTCCCTTTGTCTCCATGTTTCCCCAAAGGACCCTGCTGCAGTCTCTCAAGGCCCAGTGATGAATACCCTTGCCCAAAAGAAATGCTTCCCCAGCAGTTGGCACCGCAGGGTTCGCGGTTTGAGGGATTCTAGAGGACCCACAATTTGCAAAGGAAGCCCTTTTAAAGCCCTTGGCCTCACATCCTACGCCCTGAAGCCCGCAGGCTTCAAGCCTTTAGGCCTAAGAGCCTGTGGGACTGTGCCTGACCCTTAGCCCTAGCCTTCAGTTATTGGCCCACACCCTTCACAGAAAACTGAAAGCTCATGCCTGAAATCTCAACCTGGACCTGCTGCCCTGAAGCACCCAAATGTGGTTTAGCCCTTTGGCCACACCTTATGTCCATCCTATCCCATGGTCCTTTGTGGCAGGGTCTTCCAGTCTCTGAAACGGCTCCTAGGACGAACCTACGCGGAGGCACAGCAATGTGCAGACATAAAGGGGATCATATTAAGTTCCGTTTGGCAAGGGTTACTTGCTACATTATCGTTTGCAACAACCCTGCTCATGATTTCGTGTGAGCATCCAAGTATATGCTATGCTGCAACATAGCGCAGATTACATGGGGAGTAGACGGGGATAATAATGTCACCCTAATATAACCCCCATATTACCCCAATATAACCCTAAGGGATTTGAGGCCCCTAGAATGGTTTCGGTGGACGTTCTACAACTGAGTGTGCCAGAAGAATTGTGGTTTACCATTCCAATCATGTAAGTTCTGAGGTCTCCTGATGTTAAAGCCAGCATCCCTAAGCCCCCTACAATCCCTTATGGTTTACTGGAAAATCAAATGGACAAGAGAAGGCAACATGAGATGGAAACCGGGAGCAATGATCCCAGTTTCCAGTTCATTTTCCATGTTCTGGTCCATTTGATTTTCCATTATTCCGATAATACAGTAACCATATGGGCAATATTGCCTGCCAAATTTGAGAAGTCGTGAGTGGGGCTTTCCAGAAGTTGCGAAGTGCAGGGGGTGAGCAGCTGGATCCCCCAGCCCTCCATACTGGATCAGCAGCTTTGCATCGGATTATATGGGGGCTTGTTTCAAGTTTAGGGCCCCCAAAATGATGAAACAAATGGGTTAAACACGGCTTTGCTCCCATCCCGAGTGGCAGCTAGCTGTCTTCGCATGTAGGTGGCTTTGCGTCGGGCCCTTCGTAGTGGGTTTAAGATGAAGTTGGGACCACACTCACGCAAACAGCACCATGCCTTCGAAAACCGTCAGACTTTTGCTTCAGCATCCATTATGCCACTGGGGCTCCTTTGGGACTACTATCCAGTGCTCGCGAGGCACATGCCGTGGGCGTCTCGCCTTCTGCACTGGGTGCTGATCCCCAGGGCAAGGTCTTCTCCTGAGGTTTGAATGCAGCTGCGCAAGCCTGAGAGCCAAACGAGCATGAGGTTCTGGAATGCCTACCTGGAATACCAACTGATATATATTAATTGGGGTTATATAGGGTAATGGAAAAGAAAATGGAAACTACTATAACGGAGAATCAAATGGAAAAGAAAATGGAAAATGAAATGGAAACTAGGGAATAATGTCCTTTTGGACATCTGGACTATTCTTCAAGGTTGCCTGCCGTTGCTTTACTTACAGTGAAGGCCTAGGTAAGGACAAGGCTTGGCCGCAGCTTCGCGCTATATCGAGGCCCACGAGCTGATACGACTGCGACTTCCAGGCTGAATCGGCAGCAAAGGTTTTCATCAAGCTTGGGGTTTAGGGTATAGGGTTCAGGGTACAGTCTAGGGTTTAGGATCTATAGGGCCAACATAGGGTTTGGGGTTTAAGGCCATGTAACGCTGCATAAACATGCATATTGATATATAGTCCCCCTGAAGTAGATAGAATATGGGGTGTATACCCAAAGCCATATTCTATCTACTTAAGGAGGACTGGGAAGTTGAGGCCAAAGGGGGCGCCACCTGCGCCATCCCTACTTGGCGGGTCAATTAGAAGCTGGGAAGCCATGGCAGAAGCATCTTATAAGTCGGTCTCCGCCACCTATATAAACCTAGACCTACTCCTGCCAATCGTTCTCAGGAACTTGTTGATCTTCCTCTACATTGCCTTTAGACACATTCTATAGAACTTCCATCCCCTGACCAAGTAACCTCCAAGTGGCAGGCGGGCAGCTAATACACGTGGAGGAGGCAGTGGCAGTCCTGATCAAGGCGGGCAAGAACAGCCTTTTGGAAGGTAGGAGTGTTTCTTAAATGTCCCCTGAACAATCCCTCTCAAGAAGCCCCATCATCCTCCCACAAGCCCCACGTACTATGCCCAGGGACCCCATGCACAGGTACAACTCTCTTCAGGAACTACTATGAGTTTTGTAGCTGAAGTTGACATCCTGCTGTTCATCCATGAGTCCCGCCACGAGAAATTCCTTGCTCCTGCCGTGCGACAGGCCTTGGTTGCTGTGGCGGAGCTTTACCTCAAAGAGCCTGTCAAGCGAGCTGTGCTGGGCTGGGATCTTAACTGGAATGTTCTGCAAATGGTTTAAAACCAGGAGAGACCTATGGCACAGACCCTGAAATTAGTTATGAGCGGCCAAGGGGAATCACTGTTGCAAGAGGTAGAGGGAAGAACAAATGCAGTTCAGAAGCACGTATATGGCGAAAGTGCGAGCATCTTCCAGCGACAGGGTGGCTTGCTTCACGGAGTAGCATGACTTGAAAGACCGAGATGCGTTTAGCATGAAACATCTTTTGCATCTGTGCCCCTTCAGACCATCATTCGCCAGTCACTGAGAGATTCGTGGAGGAAGCAACTCAACCCTGTGCGAGTGGCCACTCAAACTCAAAACCGCTTTGTTTCTCAAAGGCGTGCCGGCGCGGTGGACGAAGGCGCAGCGTGCAGCCCTGGAGTATTCTGCGACGCTCGCAGGCAGGAGAAAAGAGAAGTCAACATGTGTCATTTGCTCTACACTGACAGTGTTGTATGCAAGGGAATCTCCAAGAAAGGGGCCATCAACACACAGGTCTTCAGCGCCCACTGTGCACTAGTCGTGGTTGTTTTGTTGTTGCTGACATCGTGGTCGCCGTCGCACCACCACCGCCACCCGCCGCCACCACCACCGCCGCCGCCACCACCAGTCCCGTTATTGCCGCCACCGGCACCGCCACCGCTACCGCCACCACCGCCAACACCACCACCACCACCACCACCGCCACTATTGGCACCCGGTGCAACGATGACTGCTACAATTGGTTATCTATCTTCATGAGGGGTTGTATGATGGGTGTCCAACTCAGTGTTGCCACCTAAGATCCCTTTTGGCAGGCCTGAAGTCGGTCCGGCTAATCCCGGAGCCCGAACTAGCAGTAAGGGCCTACGGCATTCGTGCGAGCCCGAATGCGCAGATCATCACAGGACGCTACTTTGCGGGCTTAAGCGAGGGAACCTGATGTTGATTCAGAAAGCTTGTGGACAGGCTGCAAGCTCTGAACAGAAGTTGGCATGCAGCCTCTTGTTGTTATCCATTTCGTCGTAGTGGTGATGATAGTGCCCACCAAGCAGTACATCCCTTTACATGCGTGTAAGCCCATGACCTTTTTGCATCGTTTTGAAAGGGCTGGTAGAGGCATGGATCCAAATCGTGGTTGTAACTCCTCCTCAGTCCAATGAAAGCAGCATGAAAATCATTGTACGGCAATTGCAAGAATCTATCAGCGGTGGTGTACGAGGAAGGTTCTGGGTTAAGGATGTGGCATGTTTCAGCTATTCCGGCTCATGGACATCACTTTCGGACGGTTACTGAGGAACCAGGAATCTGAGGCCAGGCAACCACCAGAGGTTGGTGGCAAGGTCAAGGAGTCATGACTATGATTTAGATGGACCCCCCATCCTGCAATTGCGGAATAATCAGGATATAAGAGGACCCTTATACTCACCATTTCCTTTACAGTCACTATTACTGGGCTGGGGGGTTCACCTAGAGCATAATTCTTTTCGACACTACCAGCAATCTTCTGAGGAGGCCCCAGTCGGGAAAGTGGGGTCCGACTTGCAGGCTTTAGGGTTATATTGGGGTTATATGGGGATAATGGAAAAGAAAATGGAAACTACTATAATATATAATGGGTTATATAGGGTTTAGGGTTTTGGGTTTTGGGTGGGTGATATGGTCAAGAGGCCGCTAACAGGGGCG
>CAJNIZ010023392.1:43253-62376 GCA_905231905.1 Symbiodinium pilosum | reverse complement strand
CCATCCTCGTAATTGTCATCGTTTTCGAGCTCTCAAATCTTGTTGGCGTGTCAAAAGTGTCAACAGTCACAAGGATGAGCGTGCTCGCCCCCGAAATAGATGAGCCACAAAATCGAAAAAGCGAGCTCTCGCGTGGAGCGTCCCCACATTTTGTTTTGAAAAACGTACCCTTGTGTGGAGCGTCCTCACATTATGTTTACTAGAGGAACCCCCCGAGTGGAGCCAACGTTTGGAAAAAAAAGAACACCTCTGGGTTCATGGTTTGGGGTTGGTTTGGGGACGTTAGGGTGTTCTCAATGTAATGTGCACAGTCACTCCCCTAGATGGGGACCATTACCACAAGACTGGGGGTGTCCCTGTTTGGGGGTGTTCCTGCTCTAAGGATGATAGCGTTTCGGCTCATATCAAAGGGTCCCAGTTGTTGGGAAGTCCCATATTGCACTGCGTTCCCACCTTGTTTACCAGTATCACTGGAAAGGAAAATGGAAACTACTATATTGTACTTGTCCTTTCTGGACAGGGACCGCGCGCATCTGAACTCACAGCATGTTTTTGATAAAGTAGATCATGCACCCTAATTTCATGAGCCTGCAGCAAGCTTTGGATTGAGGTCCCCTCCTCCTGAGATTGACACCTCCCAACCCACCTGATGCTAAATATTCTCTGTATATTATAGACTACCATAGGGGCAAGAATTAGCATTAGGGCGGCGGGGGCTATTAAATATTTGGGGGTGGGGAGAAATTGAGTAGAGCCAACAATGTTCATTTGTCGTGACCTTCTTTGATGCCTCATGCACGCCGGATTAACAATGTCAGACTTGGAAATCTTCTTGCAGGGTTGCCATCAAACCAGACCAAGTAGTGCAGTCCGCATTCGAAACAAGGATTGTACCGATGGCACGCATTCAATCACCAGGTCAAATTTACGACAGGGCTCAAAGCAGCGAGTTCGGCAATAGCAAGCGTAGCAAGCCTGCAGAAGTCAGGGTCGAAATCCAGATTGAGCTCTGAGAAGTGTACGATTCAATCTGCTTTGAAGGGGTGTCTTGAATCAAAGTCTGAAACCTCCTTGCTTCGTACATCGCCCGCACCAGGAAGATGAGTGAGAAGGACCCGCATACCACTGCATTGCAATCTTGTCCTGTGTGTCGGCTTGCGCAGTGCAATCACCCTGTTGTCGTGTGTTCTTGCTACTGCAACGGTTCAAGCATTTATCGTCTTGACTTCTTGTGTGCTCGTTTTTATTGCTACCAAAAGTGTGAACATTTTCTACTGAATGCTGTTAGATACTATTTGCTACTGTGCGTGTGTTGTCCGTCACATCCAAACTGCCCTTCTGGCACTCAAGCTCCACAGCCCTCGCCAAAAGGACCTTCAAAGAAAGAGCCGCTCACTCAGGGCCAAACACAAGTCCACCGACATAGAGGACCCACCTCCTGCTGGCAGCGCTTTAGCTTGGATGTTGCTCACAGGTACTGTGATAGTTCCTCACAGTCCCGGAGGATGGATTTCTGATGGTTGCATTATACCCTCGGTAAATCTTGTGGGCGGTGAGGGGCTGGGAAGAAGCTAGGGGTGGTAGTGGCAGACTAGCACCATCAGCTCCCTTGTTCTTAGTAGGGGATAAGTGAGTATAATCCTTATATAACCATTATTCCCTGTTTCGGCTTTACCTGCCTATGGACTCGTGGTTCAGGGTTTCGGGTACCTCTTAGCTCTTTCAGGCTTATTGCAAGATGCTGCAAGCAGTACTTAAGCTACATAGGCGTTGCGCGGCTCTTGCCAGGATCGAGACGAGATCAAGGTGGACGAAATTCTTCTCATTGGCGCAGCTACATGGACTGGGCCTGCTGATAGCGCCAGTCACACTGCTTTGTGATCATTCCAGTGATAATCTGACAGATCAGGGAATTGCTTCCCACGGAGCAGTTTTGAACTTGCATATTCAACACCCCAGGACTCCTGCAGTTCGCGAAATGCTGATGTTATGCACTGGCGTGCAGCCAAACAGCGCTGTCATCGATCCAGAGACGGCGGGATTTCTTTGAGTTTTTGCTCACTCTGAGGGTTCAGATTTGGCATTAGAAGGGTCAGGCGCTCGCCTGAAGTGAAAGCATCCGTCATGCACACACTGCATCCTGGAACGGCCAGATGTGCCTTAAGCTCATGTTATGTTCAGCCATGTGCTTTGATGCTATGACTGCTGGTACTACGGTCGTTGGTGATGCAGTCGCATCTTTGGGAGATAGGCCTTGCTTACTACTTGTGCATGACAGGCCGTTGCTCTCGGCGCGGTAATTCTGGCCTCCATCATGGACAACCAGATGGTTGACATGCAGGCAACAATCATTCCTAATTGAGTGTAAGCGCGTGGCCATCAGGAGCTTTGCCCAGGTTTGGTTTGGAGTTTAGGGTCCACCTCGAAGGAAGGTAGCAAGTTACATCGTGCTTCAGGGAAAGATCTCATTGGTTGTGTTTGTAATGTAGCAAGTTGTTCTAAAAGAAATTTTGGATCCGTGTGATGCACTGGACCTTGCAACCTTGCCGCATGGGATACAGAATGCTTTGTAAGTGCGCGGCTTTTCAAAACTGAGGCTGCTGTTGAAATCCCTATCGTAGCAGAAAAATTACCAGCCCCATCCCCCCTAAACGGTCAGGCCCCCAGCCCACCAGAACCAAATACACCTAGTCTCTCAAGTATACTGAAGGACGTACTTAATGCCCATGGGATGGCGGGGTGCAATATGACGGGGAACACATCTTACAGTGAAGTACAACTGGAGCTCGATTTCAACAACCAGCCAATCCTCATACTGATACCTACAAAACCAAGATACGGGCAACCCTATGCAGTCCCCCACGCCCCTTCGGCACCTGTAAGAAGTTAGCTTTAAGGCTCATTTCGGGGTAACAGAAAGGAAGGAGTTCATTATGACCGCGGTGATGGAACATCAGATCTGGAGATCAATTCAGTCTTCGATTCCTCTGCCCTTTCAATGCCCACTTCACATTAAGAACCTTCTTGGGCTGATGTGGTCCCCCTCAGCCACCGTAATTAAAGTTTTGCAGGTCCATCAGCTGGAGCTCCAGTAGCACGGGCCAGTAGTAGTACTATAGCCAGTATGCTAATTTTTGCGTGTTAACGGATTGGAGTTCGCAAGCACCGGGGATTTGCAATTATGTTCTGAGATTTGGATTTTGCAGTTACGCCTGGGTTCATGAATGTGAGGTCAACATTGGGGCCCAATTCAGACCACCCACCCCATGTAGGGTTGCAGGCGAACGTCTGCAAGCTGTGGCCTGTCTTAAGGCACCACTTCCCCTATTCCTTCCCAGCTTGCTCGGCTGGGCGTTTCTGAAAAACTAAATGCACACTCCTGGACTTACTCCAGCCCTAGCCTGCAATCTGAATAAGAACCACGGCGTCCACACAAAGGAACCATGATTCAGCGTGAAATCTCTATTTGCGTTGTTCTCAAAATTCTGGATCCCTTTTGTCTATAGCTTATAATATTACGGCACCTAATATTTGGAGGCTTCCCAAAATTAGAGGTACCTTTGGGGTTCCTATAATAAGGATTATGTATATTAGGGTCTATATTGTGGGTCCCCCTGTTTTGGGAAACTACCATTTAGGGGTACCAAAATGGGACGCAGATTTGAGGAAAAAACATTTCCAAGCTAGGAGCCGCCCAGCCCCCAACAGCTTGCTTCAGAGGTGGCAATGAAACCCCATGACTTCATGGGTCGAGGGTTGAGGGTTCGGGGTTGAGGGTTCAGTTAAGGTTTAGGGTTCAGGATTTAGGGTTTAGGGTTGGAGTTGATAAAACGCAGGTAGTCTCCGTTTTGGTTCCCAAGATCCTGCCTCAGGTCCACTCTAATTGGCGTGCTGCCTGGACTCAGCTCCTTGGCGTTAGGGATCATTACTCATCTGCTCCTCCCAATATTAAACCCCCCCACCCCCCGTAATATTGAATATTCCCATTATGTGGTATATTATCATATATTGGGAATATTTCATATGAGGCGGGGTGGGTGGGTTTGATACTAAGAGGGGGAAGGGATCATAGTTGTTGGGGGCTCGGGTTTAGTATGGGGGGGGGACTTTCTAGCTCCCACGGCTCCTCTATAGGAGTCATGTTATAGTCATGAGGTCCTCATGTTTCGGAGTTTGGGGGCATCACCAAAGCCCCTAAACCCTAAAACCCGAACCCTGAATCTGTAGGAAAGCACGTGATCATCTCAGAAACTCTTGAAACAATAGCTGGAGGAAGATGCGGGAATTGTAAAGCGTGCAAGGCGAACGCTGAAACCTCAACCTAGATCTAGACTATGGCTCTTATAGCCTCCGAAAGCCGGACTGGCTACATAAAAATAGCGCCAAAAGTCCTGCAAGTTCTAAACTCTGAAAACCCAAAACCTCCCTAACGGAACAAAAAGCCTCTGAGGCCTCTGCTGAACTTCAAACCTTAGGCACCTTTAATCAAAGCTCAAAGCTTTTCAGCCCCGCAGAACCCCACCCAACTCCCTGAAAACTCCAAGCCCCCAAACCACACCAAAATGTTAGGGTTTCGGGTTTTGAGTTTAGGGCAGCCGGACAAGAACCCTGCAAAGGCAAAGGCCCTAGTCCCCCGCACCAGAAAACATAGCCCTACGTTTAATCCTAAAAATCCTGCATGGCCCTGAGTACTTTGAACCCTGGGAGTTATAGCACTATGGGGTACTATGGTCCATTGAATTCATGCAGGATAGAAAAGAGTATCCTTCGTAAACAATGTGCGAGGTATCTGCTGGATCGGCCCGAGCTGGTGGAGAAGTTGCAGGAACCTGTAAGGGCGTAGGCTTTAGACGGAGCTTCGTAGATTTTAGAGTGTAGGGCAGGGTTTACAGCTTAAGGTCCTTGTGGATTTTGGGGCTCATGAGGCAAGTTCGGAGTGTGGAGTGACATGCTACCTCTTCCCTTGCTCTTTTGATGTTGTGCTTATGTGGCCTCAAGACAGACCCCAAGATACGATGAGCTTTAGCAGCCAAACAGGCGGCTTGCGTAGCTAGTCAGGGAGGGCTAGTATGCCATTTCATAGTAGACGTTACAGCCTAAACCTTTGAAGTCCGCTACTTGTAGAAAGTATCTTCATGTTCAGGTCAATCATGGACTTTTCTGGCGGGAATGTAGGCACAGGAGCTTTGCCCAAGAGCGTTCCTGTCTCGAGCTTCGCGTTTTTTGGTTCTCGTGCGCAAATCCTTTTTGGCATTTCAACTCCTCAAGTCTTTGGTAGATTGAACCGCCAAAGGCGGCAAAATTTGAGCATGGTGCACTCACAAAATAGAGAATATCGGCAGAAGTTGCCCAGACGCTTAAGGGTCACCTGAGGGATGTCAGCAAAGTAGATGTTTCTTGGCTCCCATGGCAAGGATTCATTGTTAAGCCTATAGTCCTTGTTGGCGGTCAGCCTCCACTCGTTTCCTGGTGTTTGTCGTGATGACGATCTAAAACGCAGACTAACACAGCAAACAGCAGCGCCCACCGCCACCGCACCAGAAGCGGCAGCGGCAGCAGTCACTGCCGGTTACATAAGCCTTAGCAATACCAATGCCTTCAGCTCAGCTCGTTCTCAGTTTAAGATTGCGTCCAACAACGTACACAAAGCCCCAGACCCTCCCCGATTAATGCAACGTAATCCTCGTACTGCACTCCCACAGCCCTTTTTCAATATGCAGCCATCTTTGTGTGCAACATTAACTCTGGGCAGGGTCCGGCATCTAACATGCAGGCGAAGTAGCGTTTCCCTGTCTCAGATACTGTGAGCGTGGGTATGGCCAATTTTATCATGGGTCTGTACTGCGGCACCTTTGCACCAAATTAGCTATCTCCCAATTATAGGAAGGTTTTGGTGGCGAGTTAGCGCTGGAAGGGCACAGACAGGCATTGTTCTGCCAGTACTGTTGGAGTGAAGAGCATGTCAGGCCGAAAAGCAGCAAGCTGGCATGACGGTTTCCAGCGGCGTGGCCCAAGCATGACAAAAGAGTACTTGCGCTTGGGGCTGCGAGTCCGGAGGTGGTAGCAGTATCACTAACTAGCACTAGCAATAGTAGTAGTAGCAGCAGCAGCAGGAGGAGTAGTAGTAGTAGTAGTAGTAGTAATAGTAGTAGTAGTAGCAGCAGCAGCGGTAGCACTCGTGGTAGTGGTAGGAGGACTAGCAGCAGCAGGAGGAGGGGAAGCAGGAAGGAAAGAAGATGTAGGACTGAACTTTGGAGACCCAGGGCAGGATCTAAATGAGTGCTAGGACTTCAGCCGTTAGTCACACTGAAATGCCCACGGAACTGCGGATACTTAGCTTCTTGTATAACCAGCCGGCCATTCGAAAGTGCGAAGGTGCCAGGAATCAGACAAACTCCCACACCCCTGAACTCAAAAACAAAACGCACTCTGAACTCTGAATTGTGGCTTCCATTCTGAAATTCTCTTTTCTATTTTCCCTACAACTTGGGGTAACATCCCTAACCCTATGCCAGGGTCCAAGCCAGGTGACCAGCCAGCAATTACGGCATATTTTTGGGGGTCCCTATGATAAGGATTATAGTATTTTTGTTGGTTTTATACTGGGGGTTTAAGGCTTAGGTTGTAGGAGTTTGTTTGCGCATTTGCCCGATGTTATCGGGGAGTTTCCAAGTCGGCGGCTGCAGATCCTTAGGTAAGGAACTTTAGGCTCTTCCATTTTTAATGCTACCTATCAGACTACCGCTAGTAGTAGAACAACAGCGTAGAATTACAAATAAGATGGTAGTAATCATATCCTTGTCATAAGAGTTCCCAGAATAGGGATTGCGGCATGTTGGGGTCTATGTTGGGGTCGCCCTGTTTATGAAAACTACCAAGTCTTTATGCTCAGAGTTGGCACAGCGTTTGTATAACGCAGTTTGCAACCAGCAGAATTTCATGCTCAAGGACACCAACAGCGTTGCAAATTCCAATTGAACCCGAGACACTTAGCATCGAGTTCTGTAGCACGTTCGCCAGGAATTGAGGTAGGAAGGGTCTATTCGCAGTCATCTCCTCACCATCTCGCAGCCAGCTTATCTTGCATCCATGGCGCTTGGAAACCGAGCAGGCAGAGGCAGTGGGTGGCAGTGCAGGGTAGGGATGCCTGGTTAGGTTTTTATATGGTAAATGCAGGTAGCCTCGTATGCCCAAACCAGCCTCTGATCTCGAAGGCCCAAGACGGGTTCCAGGCTACGCAATCGCGCTAATCCCCATAGTCTGTGCAATCACCCAAGCACATTCCCGATCCAGCCCGAAGACGGGGATCCACAATTCTGACACAATCTAAGATCCTCAGGCAACAACCTTACGTGCCCTCAACCAAACGTTGCAAAGTCCCTATACTATCCCGACGGTCCCCACGTCGTCCCAGCAGCCCCCAACAATCAGAATATTAAGAAGCCAACTGGAAACCTCAAAGCCCCAGACTCCAAGTCTCCAAGGCCTAAATCCCTACCCCTAAACCCTTACCCTTATACCCATGTAATGACCTTCAAGAAATCCTTCTGCCAGGCAGCGGCGGCCGAACCCTGGCCTTGCCCTCGGGATGTATGCGGTCAGTTTTTTGTGAGCAGAGGAGAAGGAGGCGCCGGCAGCGGTGGCCGTGGTGGCGAGAAGGAGGAGAAGGTGACTAGGAGTGACGACGGTCATACTGGTGACGGCGGCAGGGGTGGTTTTATCCTAGCAGCAGCCGCAGCAGCAGCCGCCCTGGTGGTGGAAGCAGTGGCCGCTCATTGTGACATAGGGTCGTTTCGAAATCGTGATTCGACGAAGATGAGGTCCTCCTACTGCTGGGCCTCGCCCACACCAACGCGCAGGCCTGTTCTTCCACAGGGATTAACTGCAATTGGCATTCATCTTCAGGAGTAGCCGTGTAGACAGACACCCACTATGTCATGACAAGAATAATCAATAGTCAACAGTTGTCACAACCAGTGTGAGGCCGAGTAAATTTAGTGAACAGTTGCATATGGATTCGTACCTAGCACGAGTATTACTGCGTGAAAGTATAACATTGAGAATGCCGTGGTGGAATGGTTGGAACATTGTGTGATCACGGAGGAGAGTCGTATGATCTTGGGAGCTATTCCTGCAAGCTTTCAAAAGTCTGCTTTTCCTCGGAGGACCTGTCCTCGGTTTGCTACCACGAGAGCTACGACAATGCCTCTGGGCTGCATCAATGAGTCATGATGCTGACGTATGTGTTTGCTCCATAACTGGAACACCTACTTCGTGAAAAGTACTGAATAGCCTCATGTGCTAGTTACTAGTTCGAGTCATTAGAGAAGCCTGGACAAGCGACCACAGCAAGCGAAAATGGAAGCCCGTGGGATCCTGGACGGAGGAAGTCCTGCGCCACCTTTTGTTTAACCCCGGAGTTGCAACTGTTTGGACATGCTAGCTGTTAGCTTTCCTCTGCCCAACGTGGCACCCAGCAGCATCATGTTTGGAGTGCACGATTTGGCTGGGCTTTTGGCCGGACCCGTGGACTCAGGTCGGGCCAGCTGTGGAAATCCGAGATGGTGAGACAGTCTACAGGGACATCCGGCCCAACCAGACCCACAGGCAGCTTCAAGCTAGTTCTGGAAGTTGTGCTTACCAAGATCCGAACAGCCACTAGAAGCATATAACATTGCATCTGCCTTCCTAGCTTCATCTCGCAGCTGCTTCGAGCACAGGTGGTTCTACAGGAATGAGGATGTCATAACGATGTGCGGCACTCAAATCGCAGAGGGTTGATACAGCACGATAGAGCACATGTAATATGCTCAGTTTCATGCTGTGTTCTAACTTGCCTGACCCACGTTTCCCAATTGTCTTCTCAGTAGACCGCTTTTGAAAGCGACAGGAATCAGCCAGATCAGTATCGAAAGGCGGGACTCTTTTTGGCTTGCAGAGATGTTAAAGAAGCCGCAAATGATATTAATTTGTGAAGATGCAGAACAGAAGTCGCCAAGGACATGTTGCTGTTTGCGGATTGCCCTTGAATCTTGTCCACTGTGAGACGTTTGACTAGTGGTTTGTCTCGTTCATTCTTTCAGGTGGGTCCAAGTCAGCTTTTGGCCAAGCGCGTTTTGAGAAATGTTCCGACATGGTTTTGCTTGACA
Organism: Symbiodinium pilosum; assembly: GCA_905231905.1. NCBI lineage: Eukaryota > Dinophyceae > Suessiales > Symbiodiniaceae > Symbiodinium > Symbiodinium pilosum. The sequence continues at coordinate 53,227 of CAJNIZ010023392.1, read as the reverse complement.
GCTCTGTTCAGTGCACGCATAGTCCACCGGCATGGCCGCAGGTCATCATCAACCTGGAACCTTGCCGAGGGGTTGTGTATCTGTTTGCCGGGAGCTCGGGACATCTGAATTTGAAGACTGCTTCACGTGTCCTTGCGGCAGGGGCCCACTACTCGGAGAGACATAAAGACGTAAAGTCATCCCCGAGTAGGAATTGCTTCGATTTGTCTCGTAGTTTATTTGCCTGAGGTGCATTGATCTCAAACTCCTGAAGATACTTTCTGCTCGAAGCGCCGAATACAAGAAAGCATGTGGCCACAAAGTCCTCTCATTCTTACTAGAGTCCTAGCTTCGGGAACCATGCTTCAAGACGGAGCCCTGTCGCCATGTCTACCATTGTCTACCCTTCTTATGTCACTTGGAGAGCTACTGATCGTCCATGGATGAGCCAAGCAAGCAATGTCATGATTTGCATGGAGAGTTCAAGCTGTCCAGAGGGCAAGCTGAAATCAGGGTGTGGAAGACTGGGCGATTGATGAATGCCATTGCACATGCTCATGAAAGGCCATACGGTGCAAGCCTGATTAAGCACCTGCAGTATGATTCGCTGAACTATGTAGTAGAAAATATCTTGCCAAGGACCATCTGACATGCGGGGGTGGTTTAAGATTAGTTTAACATCGGCTGGGGCAAGACGGACGGCGGCGCCAACGTGGGCAGCCGTGGTGCGATGGCCGGCGCGTTGTCTCGCAACACTGTCATGCAGTCATTTCGAAGAGCGTCGTCCTCCCGTTCGTTCGTGCAAGCGCGTGGGGAGAGTGCCGGATGTTGAACTTACCGATTTGATGGGATAACGTCAGACCCGTGCCACTTGGACTCCAAAACAGAAACCATGCCCTGAGACAATGTCAACCCCTCTTCAGATGAGCTTTACAAATCAGAGCACTGGAGCTGTAACATAAATGGGGGCGCATGGCCAATGCCTGCCATTTTGCTAAACAATGAGATGAAAAGCCCCCAAGGGAGATCACATTGTGCTCTTTGCTTGAGGATCTGTGCAGCGGTCCTGAGGTCAGAAAGACCCGCAGGTGCTATCCAAATCCGTATAGTGAGAACCTCAGCCAGCGCAGAGCAAGGTTCTAAGGTAAGCTGAGTGCTCGCGCCTGTCCTTCATGATTCCAGACTTGACTTGAACCACGTTGGCTTTTGGCAGCGCGGATTGAACAGCAACCTCTCAAAGGTAGCAACATATTTTCATACTGAGCATCAGTAATGGGGCTTGTTTGGAGGCTGTGACAAGTACGCCTACATGATTTCGGAGGTATGTTCTGACCACTTGAGAAACTGCGAAATTGGTTTCTCAAAGTCATCCTCTCGAGACTCTCGAAACCCTCCACACCCAATAAGCCCCGCACATCCCTACCCGCTTCTCGGGACGGAAGAGTATCCCGATGCTTGGGTAACTTGGGTAGGGAAGACCCCATTAGAACCAGATTTTATCCAACAGCCCATGGTGGTGATCATCATAGACGACGCGTAATGTTCCTCCCTAGGTCCAGGTTCTCCAAACCCTATCGATCCCTTTATCATCCGAGGTTTCATTGATTCTCCATCATTGCTACCCTACACTCTCTATATTGTATAACCTGTGAAAATCCTTTATACCTTATTGAACTCCATCTAAATATACCCTAAACCCTAAACCCTGTGTGTACCTATATATAGAATCTTGAGAACCTCCCTTCAACCATGCCAAGGCTGCATTGACACCAGACCAGGCTTTGAGAGGAGAGAAGTTTGGAACTTAGGGGCTTTTCCCGGGTTTAAGGTTTATAGGGTTTTAAGGCTTAGAACTTTACATTAAAAGGATTTAAATAGGGAATTGGGAACCCCAAGAATATAGTAGGAATATGATAGGCATACAGGGATCCTGGTAGGTATATTTTTATTACAGTCCTGGCATATTCTTCTGGTTTGCCTATGGGGTCCTCATTAGAGTCTTTTTACACCGAAGGTACAAAAGGTATATGCGAGTTAATGGGGTACATCGACCTATGCAGGGTATGTGGTGGTAATCCTTATGATAGGGACCCCCAAAAACGGCCCCAAAAACGGACCCCTATTTTTAGCAAACCCCCATGTATGGTTTGACGGAGCATATCAATGTTATGGAGTGCATGTGCTTGATACTATTTACTGGGTTATGAAGGTAAAAAAGAGCAGACAATCAAATGAAAGCTGGGAGGTTCTAGGGATTTACCGGGTTTGGGAGCTTTACATTGGGTTTTGAGTTTACAAAGGGTTATAGGCTTGGGGTCTCGGGTTCAGGCTTTCGGGGTTAGGATTTATCTAGTTTAGGGAATGTGGTGTTGTGAGACTGTTCCCTCTCTATAACGGTTGCAGGCAGGATCGTTCCTCAGGGTATAGCGTAACATAGCACTATATGCAGGGTGGGGGCTGGTAAGAATAGTAATAGTAACAATCCCAATAATTAATAATGTCAGAAACGACCGCAAGATTTCAGGTGCAGAGGGCCGGGGATGCTTAGGTATGACATGCCAAACATTGAAGTTCATGATTTAGGACGTGCTGCAGAAGCTTTCTCCTTGCTTGCAAAAAGCCTGTGGTTGTGAGACAGATTGAGGCGTTTTGCTTCCCTTCTTGTTGTAGGCAAGATGGTGGATTTTGGGGCCACTTTTTACTGCAGCGTCATGTGAACCTGCGATTGCCTAAGGCATCCTTGTGCGAATGGACGCATTTTCTGCGACGAACTGAGATGCCGTTGCTGCTTGCAGATCCTCTTCCTGGCGCTAAGTGCATGGCTATCAGAATCATCACGGGGTCATGTATCGGTTGAGATGAACGTCATGTTCTCTGGCGCCATGCAGGAATTGCTTCACACGAAAAGAAGGCATACACTGGTGTCTTTTGAGCTCGTACAGTAGTAGCCCGGAGTTATGCGTGTTGTCTCCCTCAGCCCACTCACCTCAGCCGGAGGTCAGAAATTGATGGGAGCCGGGATGGTTCGCCGACCTTCTTCGAAGTGCCGCTGTCTTCCACTAAGCGGCCTCCGACATGTGTTACTTTCGCAAACTGCGCGGTGTCAGCAGATGGCTCTGGGATATGAGTCTTAGCGCGGTTCTGTTGCCCTGTCCAGACTGTCATGTGGAACTTGAGAGCGCAGGGAAAGAGCGTTGGGAGTTGGGATTCTGGCAGCATGGGATCATGTGCTCCCAGCAGTTGAAGTATAGTGCTTGGCTGTCATTGAGATCAGCAGTCTTTGGCAAGGCGCACTTCAAGGTTTGGTGTGCCAGATTGGAAATGATGCTAGCCCTCGCATTCCGCATCATTTAAGATTCTGCACGTGCATGACTAAAAACGTCATCACCCCCCAAATGCCACATGGCCTCATAAGCCAACAAGCTGTGCCGACAATTGTAGTTCTGTAGGGTATCCTCTACTTCCTGTTGATCTTGTCAAGGTCTCTCGTACTCACTTGATCCCCTTGGATCTCCCTCTTGCCCAGTGTCTGCGTAGTTGTTTTCCTCTGATTCTGACTGGTTGCACTGCCTGTGTATGACTCGGGTGGCTGAGCCTTGCCTTAGCGGACCCATAGCTTGGAAAGTGTCCCTTAAAGAAAACGCACGCAGTGGTGGACAGATGCTCAAGCAGCAGATTGACCCTAGCTGGTCAGGACTCAGCATTATGGCATGGACTCTTCCTCGCGAGACATGCTCCGCGTTTATCTCGCCTCAGGTACCGAGCTGGCTGCTTTCACCACCGAAGACCTCAGCAGTGTTGAGAAAGTGCGCGCCCTGAAGCAACGTCTAGAGAGCCTCTGCGGGCTGCCTCGGTTCAGGCAGAGGCTTCTGTATGACGGTGTCGCTTTGGAGGATGACATTGTATTGGCGACACCCATGGACCTGCACTTGCTACTGCTGCCCTTGTCTGATGACTACCAGAAGGCCAGGGAGCTAGTGGAGGCTTCTGCCCGCGGCTTCTTGTCTCAGGTTGAGGCACTTCTGCAGTTACCACAAGACCCAGACGTTATTACGCAAGACCAGCAGGAGGATCACGGGACCAACGTGCCGCTACACTCAGCATCCAAGGGTGGCCACTTGGAAGTTGCGCGCTTGCTGCTGGAAGCGCGAGCTGATCCGGATCATGCTACTGCCAGCGGGGCCACACCACTGTTTTCTGCGTCCAAGCATGGTCACGAGGACATTGTACGTCTGCTGCTCGAGGCTAACGCAGATGTCGGCACTCATGATGGTCACTGCAAAGTATGTAGAAACATACATGTTGAGTTGCCTTTGCCTGCAGCCTGCGCGGCGGGTTGCCTGAAAATAGCGGTCTTGTTGCTATCTGCCAGGGCTGACATTGAGGCAGGCGATGCTTGGGGGGATCCTCCCCTGATGTGCGCGTGTCTAAGCAAGCACTTTGAGATGGTGCAGCTGCTTGTAGAAGCAGGTGCTGACGTGAACAAGCCGTCTGAAGAAGGTGTTTTCCCACTCTACCTCGCCACGTGTGCGGGCCACATGGGAATGGTGCGAACGTTGTTAGAAGCTGGCGATAGAATCCCTGCTTCGGGACAAGATCCTTCCGCTGAGCGTCATGGTGATGACACAACAGCGCTGCATCTAGCGGTGCGAGCCAACAGCACAGAGCTGCTGCAGCTGCTTCTCATGTTTAGGGCAGACAAGGATGGCAAAGATTCTCACGGAAACTCGCCCCTCCTGTTGGCATGTCTCCTTGGGTTTCATCGGATGGTCCTGACGCTTGTTGCAGCGGGGGCCGACAAGGAGGCAAGGAGCGGTTATGGGGAGACACCGCTTATAGTTGCCACTTTTGCCGGCGACAGTGGGATTGTGTCAACTCTTTTGCTCAGCTCTGCAGATCACGAGGCAAGAAATGCAGTTGGCAAAACGCCTTTGGAGGTAGCTTGCGATTGCAACCACGGAGATGTTGTGAAGCTGCTCGTCCTTGCTGGTGCTGATAAGAACAGCCGAAACGCAGACGGCGAAACGCTTCTCGATCTGTTCAGATCAAAAGTCCAGGTTTCAGTTGGGAGGGTATGAGCATTTGGAATACTCTTGCCAGTGCAGCATTCATAAATGTCAGGTGTCCCTTATCCAGCCTTATCCAGAACGCAGTGTCTGTAATGTTTGCGATGCGAGGTGTCAAAAGTGAAGTGACCCAAAAAACTTGTCCCGCCACTGGCCGTGATTCTGAGCGGCCAACTTGGTCATGCTTGCAAAGATCTAGCTTTGGGTTCCTTCTGGAAGAAGTTAGCTTTCTGCAGTAATTGCTTTGAAGTTTTCTAGCTGGGTTGTAGCATGAGATGCAGTAGGACAGTAGGATTTCCTGAGCAACTGAGACCTTGTCAAGTTGCGGCTCGACACGGCCACCTTGATGTAGCGCCTGGGCTCTATCCTTCAGGCTTTTCGGGGTGTCCATGTAGGATTTTGGGGATTGGGGATTCAGATCGGGAGGTTGGACCTTGAAGAGTTCTTCCGTTTTTGTGGCTTTGGATTGCCTACGTCACCTGAATCACTCAGCAGCCAATGCCACGCAGCAAGCGGCGGAAACAATACAATGAAGCCCCGCCCGCGCCAAAGATGAGCCATAATCCAAACTCCTTAAATGGGTTCATATCATGTACTATAGAGGGGACTACCATTAAAGACGTTATTCAGGGGATACTAGGAGTTTAGACTGTGGCACAGATGAGTGAAGTTTGTTGAGAACGTGTTTTTTTCTCGAAAAAAATACCGGCAAGCGTCCATGCACAGAAGACTTTGTGAAGTCCTCCCATTTATGGAAACTCCCTTGTTGTTCCCATGGGCCCTCAACCCTAAACCCTACCCCTAAACCCCTGTTGTTCCCATGGGGCCTTGACCAAGGTGCATTTGCTGGATGGAGATGCAAGACGCAAGCGAGCCAGACTATCGATCTAAGATCATCGCTTGAAAAGCCACACAGGTTTTGAGGGTTCGGGTTTAGGGTGTACCTACACCAGATGGTTTGGGGGTTAGGGTTTAGGTGTTTAGCGTTAAGGGTTCAGGGGCTTTGAGGATTCAGCTTTGTGGCACATGGGCAAGGAGTGTAATGGGCCACCCGCCCCCCCTCTTTTGAAGTGTTCGTGCATAATTTAAGTCGCATCTTCTGCCTCGAAGTCTCATTTGGTACTTGGAGATTCTAGCATTTCAGGTTCCATGTTGGGGTCCTCCCATTTAAGGAAACTCCCTTGTTGTTCCCATGGGGCATGTCTCAGCCTCCGGGTTCAAAGCCTGATGCAGGAGGAAGATTTGGCAAGTATCCGGCCACGGTGTAGGATCTGGTTAAGCAAATGTCCAACCGTAAGCTGGCAGCCAGGGGGATGGGGGGGGAGTAAGGATTCTTTGCACAGATGCGCAGCTTACTGTAGGTTTTGCAATAATGGGAGAGAAAATGATGCATGAGGCCTTTCGAAATTTCCACCGCATTGGCAACATCGTTTTCTTGAATTCCAGCTCAGCTCTAAAATGAGTAGGTTGTTTTACAATGGTACAGGACAGTGCCCCATGATAGTAGCATCAGCAATAGTAGGCTTACTAGGCCCATGATGGTAGTAGTAACCGTGACAGTAACAAACAAACTGATGTTAACGGGGGATTGCTGTGCGTCTGAAGTGGGGTTGCTGATTGGTAGTTAAGGGCATGGTTGGAAGTAGGGTCATGATGGGTAAATCTTGACATGGCCACTTTTTGCTTTGCTTCCTCAACAATAGCAACAACAACAACAGTACTAATAATAGTAGTAATATAAAGCATTATATTGTACTTCCAAGTACAGCTTTACTCCCATGTTTGAGGATCCCAGTGCATCTGAGGTTGGATGCCGGCACCCTTCAAAAGCTTGATCCATTAGCAAAGGTCTTAAGCTAAGACTTTATAGATCTCGCAAGATCCTTATGGAGATCCTGAGCTAGAACATGTCAAAGTTGATGCAGAGCCTGGTATCCGGGCTACATGCCAGGCACTTCATTTCTGTCTACTCCCCTGAGAACTCTGTACCTTGGCAGCTCTTCAAGGTGGTGAGTTCAGAGACTTGCTTCACGGACTACCATTATCACAATTAAGAATATTACTCGTAATTACTGCTTTAACTACCGCTACTGTTATTACTAATATTCTGCCTATATGAGCCGGAGGTTGATTTGAACTGGCTGTGCAGTACGCACCTGTATCATCGCAACGCCGCAAGGCGTTCCTCCCAACTCCTCAAAATCTCTACTGGGATGAGGGTCCCACGTCCCTGAGGATATGATGATAACTTGATGTTACTTGTAGTATGCATCTCTGTGTATACAGATGTACAATGAAATAGATAACCTTCGGTTGAATCTGATAAGTGCAGTTTGCCCCTTCACTTCAGCACTAAGCCCTCAGCCCTGAAACCATAGCTTTAGCTCTGACACCACCCAAACCTGCAGCCCTAGAGTCCTAAATCCCACTACCTGAGGCCTAAAGCAGCCCCGAGCGCATAGCTCCAAGGGGTTAATAGGCTTTAGGGTTTGGGGATGGAAAAGAACATGGAAACCATCATGTTCAACAGGGCTTAGGGCTTGCAATTACTAGACAATCAAGGAATGGAATACCGGGACTTCTATTGGGAAGTACCTGGAACGACTGTGGGGACTGGCAAAGGCATCCATTCCTCCATTCCCCACAGCCCTAAACCCAGAAACCTAAACCCCGAGAGCCTGTCATTCCATTCTTGTTTTCTTCCTTCAGCCCTTGAACAATAAAGGAGCTTCCATGTTCGCTTCCCTTCCTGCAGGCCTTAAACTGGCCTCCATTCTAGTTGCCAGTACCCATACAACCCTAACCCTCCTCTCAGGCATATACGCTCACCATATTGGCAGACATTGGCGCTTTCCCGCGGCCAGGAGCCAACGGGCGCCTAACTGCCAGGTGCCGTAGAGGGGGGGGAGGGGGGGGGGGGAAGGCAGAGTTTCCCTAAGAAAGCTACTGCCCCTTTTTGAAGGGGGTCTATATGGTCTATATTGGCTTCCATGTTTGTTTGGGTGAGGGCAAGCTTGCTAGGATTTGTAGACTTCAAGATGTTGGGTGTGAGTTTTCTTTTTGTGGGCAAAGGGTTCATAGGCGCAAGTCTGCCGGAATTTGTGGGTACCTGTATTTGGGATCTACCAGGATGTGTGGCGGGTTGATCTACTGCAGCAGGCGCCGTTTGAAGTTGAGAGTATAACCCCCATAATCCCTGTAGTTTCTATTTTCTGTTCCATTATCCCACTTTCTGTCCCATTATCCCAATATTAACCCTATATTACCCTACATTATACCCTGAGAGTTGCAGACTGCATCCTCGCGAGCAGGAGTAGCACCCGTGCGCCCCCGTGCACGCCAGTTTCACCGTCTCACCCACAAACCGTCGTTATGTTCGGGCAGCCAAATGCAGAACCGCCTGGTGTATAATCTTGCAGGTAGCTTGGATCATGAATGATCATGATTGTGGAGCAGATTTACATCTTTGCTAGCCCGAGCTCGACATCTCGAGCTATCTTATAGCCAGAAGACACTGGGCCACCCCCGAACCCAAAGCTCCCAAAACCTTGAACCCTACACCGACACCCTAAGCCCTGACCCAAACACTCCGGACCTAAGTCCTAAATCGCACGCCTTGCCTTTTCTTAGCAGACCTTGACAAGCATTTAAACTACAGGCAGTTGCAGGACAAACCCTACCACAAGATTTGAAGGCTTAGGTTGACATGAGCTATAGTCTAAACTCCTAGCATCCCCCTAATATAGCCCCTAAAATTCTCCCTATATCATGCCCTATGTAACCCCTTTAAGGAGTTTAGACTGTAGGTCAAAGTCGTCCTAGTCCCCCAAAGTTCTGTCACATCATTTCTGGGAGGCAACTGACCGAGCTGCAAGTTCAAATCTCCTGGGACGCTGCTGCCTTCATACCTGAAGGCCAGCGGGGTGCAAGGTTCAGGCGTGCTTCAGGGGTTTTATGGCTCCCTAAAGATTTGCGGTACCTTCATCAATGGTGGGGCGGGATGTGGTTCTTGAAGCTTGTGCTCTTTGTCATAACCGATGCGCGGGGTGAGAAAGTCCCGTGCTTTTTAGGTAATCGGATTCCCAGACTACAGGGGCATAGAAATCACGTGATCTGGGGATCAGGATTGAGTGAGAAGTTGAGGATGTAGGAAGTGTGAAGGCCGGATTCGATTGTCAAGGCTTGAAGTCGGGACATGGATCTTCGAGATCCTGTCCTTCTGTTGGGGATTGCTTGGCATGGTTGTTTGCAAGATGCGCTACAATCGACCTCCATGGCCCAATGCTACATTCCTGTTACAGAATGACTATAGCACAGAAATAGAAGCATAACACTCTTGATACAAAAATTCCTTATGAGAATAGTCTACTGTACTACCAGGCTTCCCAAGGAATGAAGAGCTTACAGTCATGCAGGATAAACAGTATCCAACCTGGAAACCCCTACAAAATCACTGTTTCCATTTAATGTTCTATTTCATTTTGCATGTTCTTTTCCATGTGCTTCTCTATTATTGGGACTAATATCCCTAAACCCTAAATCCGAAACTCCGAAACCCTACATATCCCTATATACCCCTTTTAAAGGGGCCTAATGGCCTAATCAGATCTCGGCCTTTAGGGCCTTTAGGGTTTAGGATTCAGGAGGTGTCGCGCTGGGGCCTGGGTTTCTGAATATAGAGAAAATAGACATTATATTACAGCTTCTTATAATTACCATTATACAATTACCTGATAGATATATTGAAGCAGCTTCGTATAATTCAGGTCCGTGGCAACACCTTAAACGCTGCTATGCTTTATGCAAAAACCTGAGATAACATAAGATAACAGTATTGTTTCAAACTATTTGGGTTTATAAGCTTTGCTGTGGTTTATAAACTTTAGGGGGGGGAGGGGGCGGGGGGGCGGCAAGTCCTGGAAGTTACCT
>CAJNIZ010023392.1:0-37505 GCA_905231905.1 Symbiodinium pilosum | reverse complement strand
AGCCTATAGAAGAAGAAGAGAGAGCCTGGTTTTTCGAGCATGACAATTTTCGTGGGATCTTCCAAGGTGCTGCACATTCAGGACTGCATGATGTCATGCAGTATATAGATAACGGTAGCGGAAGTAAGGCGAGGAAGAAGGCTAATCGCGAGGCACGCTTTTGCCCTTGAGGACTCGTTGGGTCTGTCCGTGCTTGTTAAGGCTAAGCTTGAGATTTGAAGTGAGACTTCAATCGTTGTGGTCCAGAAGAGGTCCAAAAGCTGGGGCCTCATAAGTCTCCCACAAATAGATGGTGGCCTTGCCAACAGGAGGCAGCTTTGGGAATCGCAAGGACTTTGGGGCTTGCCTGATTCAGATTGTTGACGTCTAACAATGCCTTTTCTGGGAGTATATGCCGGATCGTTTTGGAGGTTTTGTGTGCTCCTATACATTCGTCAAGGCGGAAGGTCCATACTTCTCAGACTTCAGGGTATGCAGCAACGGCAGGTCATTCGGCAAGCAGCTTCAGACAGGACGCTCAGGGCTGGAGACTCAGGACACTGAGAGTTTCTCAAGAAGAGGGCTCGCTAGGAACTTAAGGGATATACGGAGACTGAAATTGGATTATGGGGGGTTCCTTCATTCGGGCTTATTTTGGGCAGGTGGAAACTCAACACCTTCTGGTCTTGGACAGACAGTTTTCCGTTACCATTTTGGACTTGAAGCAGGATTTGCTGGGGTCATTGCTGATATTAGCGACAAGGGGTGCTAGCATGGAAGAGGGTTCTGAGCATCTATATACGCAGCCTGTGGATTTAACCCTTCGGTGCAATTTCTTGTTTGTTTTGCAGCATGCAGCAACTTGCTGCAATTGTCTTTTGTGTATAAATCTATTCAGTATGGGACCAGCAAAGCCATCCCGAGTACTATGACGTGATATTCGTATCATGTGTGCTCACACACTACCATGATTCTTTGTACTGATTGTTTGATCAGGTGGTGGGAGCTGTCTCTGGGAGCGTCGGTACCTGAGCTTGATGCATGGTGCTGATGAACTATCACGTGCCCCCTCCAGAACAGTCACTCAATTCGTCCAGAGCCGCTTTCTTCGCATGACACACCTGCAATGAACCTGAAATTCCTGAACCGCTGAACCCGGGGCCCTTGCCGCCTCAAAAAGTTGGGGGCTTGCCTTGCGGTTTTGTGTAGCCATGTGTGGGGGTTTCCCAAGATTTGGGGTACTTTCTTGGGGGTCCTGATAATAAGGACCATAGTATATTGGGATCTATATTGGAATACCCTAATTTTGGGAAACTACCATGTGTGAAGGGCTGCTAGCTTTGTGGAGCTCACCATGAGGGCTTCAGTATGACAAATCTGCCGGAGCTGCGGCCTGGAGGTAGCTGGCTGTTTTTGGGCATTCCCGGGGCTTAATCGTGTTTACCATGTTGTTAAGGGGGTGCGTCCAAACCTCGGGAAGTACTAGGGAGCACTAAGGAATATGGGGGAACACTAAGAGTACTCACTCCCTTGAACCACACCCCCCCCCTATCAACATCCTCAAGTGTGCCCTGCGGCCTTTGCATCTCTGTGTTCAGGTCTTGGGCATGGTGATCATCATCTATTTCCTAATGCTGAAGCTTTACGGCTGAGACTTTCTGGGCAGTTTCACCAACTCAAGGTAAACATTCAGCAACAAGAGTTCTCACACATCAACAGAAGGTAGCAGGAACGAGACAAATCTGCCAAGCTGATCAAGCTCATCATATTGCGGAGACAGACATTGCTGCACCAATCTGAAAACACTGAAAAACCAATGTGTCACCTCGAGCGAGGTGGCAGTGGACATGCATTCATGCTCGGCAGGCATCAGTGACTGAATGCCATTCATGTGAGCTATAGTCGAAACTCTCGAATTCAAAGGGGGTTATATAGGGGATTGAATAGGAGACTATTTTAGGGTTTATTTGAGGGGGATACCAGGAGTTTAGACTTTAGCTCATGTAGCAACGCGATGGAGTCCAAAGCAATCTGACATGATTCCTCTCGAGTTACAAGCCCGAAAAAACTTTGACACGGCCACTTGGTCCACGATTATAGTAAGTCCGACGGACCCAGCCTACAGACTTTTCTTGTTAAAGGCTTTATGCGGCTGCTGTTTGGTGTATTGTGCCTGGCATACGTCCATGACTCCATGACGAAAACCACTTATATAGGCGCGCGTCACCATGCCACCTCACTCGTCTCGAGCCGTTTCACCGCCAAAGGCAAAGGCACGCTCTCTAATTAGGTCCCAGGTAGGCAGCTACAATCGTCAGCCATCAGCCTAGGTATTTCTTGCTCAAGTATTTTGTAAGAATACGCGGCTCCTGCAGCCCTCAACCTAAGGCGCTTTGCCTTGCTTTTCCTGGTGCACGGCCCTTTGCACCACAAGGGGGTGCTGAAAATAGCAACAGGCGCTATTGTTGAAATAATGATTCAACAGCTGTCGTTTGCTTAGCGGGCCTTGAGCCATATGTTATAAAGCTTAACACTGGCAAGGCCTGTCGGCACCCTCCTTGCTTTGATGTGCTCCGGTCAGTGCTACCAGGAAAATTGCGTGTCCGCAACGGAAAAATCAACTATGCCAGTTCAGATTTCCAAGTCGCAATATTGCATGATTCAGAATATCTGGATTTCAGATTAAGTCGCCAAGCCAGTGTTGCACTATTCTAGATCGTCTAACAGCAGCTGCCGCAAAAACAGGCACATGCAAGGCAAATTAGATTGAAAGGCTGTCCTTTTACGAACGCCACTCAGGCAGGCAGACTTTGCACCCACTTGCTTACTGCTCGGTTAAGTTTTCCGTGGTCGTTGGTACAAGTTTCTTGTCCACCTTGCCTGTTTATTGTCGTCAGGATCAGCTGCTTTCAACTACTTGTCGTTTGTCTAGCCGGTCTTTCCATGGAGGTTTGACTTTTGCTGCTGCTTGGACGTTCTTCTTGGGGAGCGTGATGGTGCAGACAACCCTCCGCGCTTTCAGACAGGTTCAGGCGCACGATTTCAGGGCAGCGGGCGAGCTCACAAGCCCATGGAATTTATTTCAGGATCCCACCGCAGCTGGTTTGCAGCCATTTGGCTCTACTTCCGTTCGTTGAGGGCCTTGATGCATCTTACGTCTTATCGTAGATTGGTGGGGCTGCGTGGTCAGACATGGCTTACATGGCAGGATATAGCCTCTGGGTTTGGATTGTCTATGAGTGCAGAAGGAAGCTATGTCGCTTGCAGACGGCGGGGAAGCTGAAGCTGAGGCTTGGGCATCGGGGCCAGAGAAGCAGACTTCCTCTATTGCGTATTGCAGGGGATGAGCACTGCCTAATCATGTACTGGGTCAGGTTCAGAGAGGCCATGCCAGGGCTTGGAGTTGGTCAGCCTCTAGGAATACATGCGTAACTGCAGCAGAGAGGAAGCTTGGACCGCCAGTGTTCATAGTTGCACTGTTGTGCATGAGATGTAAAGTCTTAGCACAGATGTGTTTATTCGGCCTTTGCCGGATAACCTTGGAAAGGGGCTCCGGCAAGGCCGAGCTAGTTTCACATACATTCTGAAAACTGCTAAGCTGCATTCTGAGGCTAACCTGAATCGCCTGTACGCAGATCTTGAGCCAGAGAACACAGACGCCTTTGGACAACCTACAAAACTTTTATCCTAAACCAACCGACTAATTAGTGGGTCTTTGGATCCTTAGGACAAACCCCAAACTCGCGACAAGTGGGAGCCCCAAGCTGCAATTGTTAGTATTTATTAGTCTTGTTGTCATTATTGGTTTTTTTACTCCATATTATTATAACCACTAGTATAGATTATTATCATTATTGTAAATTACTCCCTATGATCATAACTATCAGTACAGATTATTATCATTATGACTTGACCCCTTATTATCATAACTATTAGTATAGACCATTATCCTCACCCAGGGGCTCCAAAGTAGTTCCCTTTTGGGTGTGTCCTCTTTTTTGGTTAGGGACTCTAATACACTACCCAAAAAGGAACTACTTTGGAGCCCCTGGGTATTCTTTGCTTTTACTATCATCATCGCTTGGCTTGCGCGCCCTGGCCTCCAGGCACCGGCGCACGGCGGGTACCTGCGACCCAACGGCATCAGCCCAGAGAGCACAATACCCAGAGACTCCAAGACCCCTTAATTCAGGTATAGACTTTAAATCATATTAGGGTCCTATTATAGTTTAAGGCGGAGTCCTTAATTCAGGAATAGACTTTAAATCATATTAGGGGTCCTGTTATAGTTTAAGGCGGATTCCTTAATTAAGGGTTGTTGGAGTCTCTGAGTACCCTTTGATTAAGGAATCTACCTTACGTTATGTATGTATGTATGTATGTATGTATGTATGTATGTATGTATGTGTGTGTGTGTATGTGTGTAATGTATGTATGTATGTATGTATGTATGTATGTATGTATGTATGTATGTATGTGTGTGTATATGTATATATATATATATTGAGCCCCTTCTAGTCTGAGGTACGATCCTGAATTAAGGGGCATTGGGCTCTCTGGGAAGAGGAGAGTCCAGCATTGCAGCGCGAAGATCCGAAAATAGAGGTTTACCCTAGAGCCTAAACCCTCAACCATGGTGGTCAGTGGCTGCATGATCCCTGCGGTATCGGCCTTCGGTTCAAAAGCCACTTAGGGCAGGACCTGTCGGGTCTAAGACTCCGTGACAGCACCCTGTGTTACCATAGGAGAAGCCGCTGCAAGCTGAAGTGGGTCGGCCCACGCGGCCCATGCATTCCCGCAGTTCATCCACATTGTCCAGAAGTTCGTCGATATACACGCTATCGGAGGCAGTGAAGTTGCATGAGTGTGTTCCCCCAGATCGCTGGTGCATCACTCGTGCGGACTTGAAGTACTTGCGTCAGGAGGTGCAGAAAGCAATCCAGAAAGGCGAGATACGGCCACCAGGTGATGGCAAAGATGATTTCGAGACCTCTGACAGGGTCTTCGGGCCCAGTGTCTACACTGTCAACACGCAACATATCATGCCCGTGACAGACCGTGTGGGCAAGGTGAGCTGGGCACTGATGATGCACCCGGATGGCTTGGAGTGTCACCTCTTCATCAGCCACGCCTGGCAGGAGGGCATCTTCGAGTTCATTTCGAAGGTTCTGCATTCCTGGCCTACGACCGCGCTCCACGCATGGTGCTGCATGCTGGCGAACCCTCAGAACCTGAACATCGGCGCCCTGCTGCAAGCTCCAGGCAGCTCGCCTTTTGCCTTGGCTTTGCAGGCCTCGTCCTGCGTGCTCGTGGTACCCAACCGGCACTGCAGCATCTACACACGGCCTGGAGGGAGAAAGAGCCAGGTGGAAACCCTAAACCCTGAACCCTAAACCAGGAACTTTTGAAGAATCCAGGTTGTGGTGTGTGTACGAAGCCTACCGTGCCCATGAAGAGGGCAAGACGATCATCATCGCACGCGCATCGAACAGATGCTGGCGCCCAAAAGCTAAGAGAACCAAACCCTTTACCCCTAAATCCCCAAACCCGTAAACCCCAAACCCTAAACCCTGAACTGGCGGAGTGAAAGGCCGATGCACCTTTAGAAAAAAATAAGCCCAAAACCCCCCAACGCAAAACTCTTAACCTCCAAGAAGAAACCTGAAAGCTCATGAAAACGAGCCCTGATCCTCTGCGCCTTCTCTTCTCTGCTGGGGCCCAGAGACTACAACATCCTTTAATTAAGGAGTATACCTTAAATTATGATAAGATCCCTAATATGATGTAAGGTATATTCAGATCCCAAGGTATGTTAAGATCCCGAATATGATCTGAGGTATATTCCTTAATTCAGGGGTTTCGGAGTCTTTTTGGGGAGCTTGGGTTCTACTGTTGATGGTCAAAAATGAAGGATCCTAAACCATGGGAATTCTGGTATATTACTTGTTATGGGTAATGCAGGGTTTATATCATCAACCGTAGGACCTCCGTTCGGCTCTCCTAAATTTTGCGTTTAATTTGTACGGTTTTAATCGGGGTTTCGGGTCGAGACCTCCGTTCTAAAGCTCGAAGGCTTCAAGATACCAAGGTTCCCTAAGCTCTAGCCCCATGCCCTGCACCTTAAAGATGTTGGTGCCCAAGGACGACAGCTCTCGCGAACCCTGGTGGCGACGGCCATGCTAGGATCGGTTAGGGGTTTGAGTTCAGGGGCCTTAACCCTAGACCTGCAGACCTAACCATGTGAAATTGACAGGTGCGCCCAAAGATGATCAGGACACCTTAGATTTAATGATCAGCAGATTCTGCAATGCATTTTTTGACCGACAAACGGCCTTTTTTGAAATGCAGTCATCTACGCGCATGGGCAAATGCCAACATTCGCACACTAAACACCATACTAAACCCCCAAACCTACCCCTATAATTAGTACAGGACAAGGGTCCCTAGGCCCCTAGGAGTTGCGTGTGTAAGTATCTCCAAATGGAGGGATTAAACATGGGTGCTTGGGGTCGTTTGGGGTTGTCTTTGAAAAGCAGCTTGCACTCACGTGGGCTTGCAACGCGAATCGACACTAGCGAAGTCGGGTGGCGGACGAGTTCCAATGAGAACGCAAGATTTCATGGTATCTTCCGAGCTTTGCCAGGACTCTTGGGTATTGCGGTGGGCGTCTACATGAACAGCTTGCATCGGCCAACCATGAACATCATCCCTGTTTGCCTCGCCTTTGTGTGCATGTTCGCCAGCATCAGTCTGAACCAATACCAGTGCCGCATGATCTTGAACAGGTCAGGTGCCTTCATGTGTGGCTGTCTGATCGTGCTGTGGCACCCAGTCTGCCACACAAGCATATGCTTCGACAGTCTTGGAAGCACTGTTCAGCGCATTTGCTGGATCATTGGTCTGACTCTCTTTCTATGCTTAGAGGTCGATCGGGAGAATGGCAGAGCGCGAGAGCAGGAAGCAGCACAACTGGGCTCTGGATTTCAGGGCAGTGTTATCCATGCAACTTGTTCCGTTGCCGAGGATGCCGCACGAATCCATGCTGAAGTGGGAGATAAGACTGCTGCCGTGGATTCTGCGATCCATGTGCTCTTGGCTGCCGGGATGTCGTCTGAGACTCTCAGGGAAGTCGCGCGCGCCGGCGTAGACATTTCTGGGGCAGGCCATTCTGAGATAGCTCTTCCAGGCTTCGTTTTCGCGACAAGCTTCGTTACCCTCAGTCGAATTTACTTTGATCTCCGTTACCTTCACGCAGCCTGGTACATCTTGCTTGAACAATGTGCATCACTGTTGGCTCGGGCTGTTTTGCTCTTCGTTCTCTGTCGCAGTCCGCGGGAAGATAGATGCTTCATCTTGAAGATGATGCTCGGCTCTCCGATCGTATTCCTTTGCCATTCTCATGTTGGGGTCTCTTTTCACTTAGATTGAAAAGAAGTAGAAAGCCGGGAACCTAAGTCGCTAAAGGCATCCTGGGCCCCTAAACCTCCAAAGCCCACAAATTATGACCCCCAAGTCCGGGACCGTAGACCCTAAACCTGAACTAGGGCCCAAAAAAAGGCACATAAGCAAAAACTAGGCTAGGGATATCCCATATAAAAACCTTACAATGAAGCCCAATAGGGTAGGGATATCCCTCTAAAATTCTTATGTTTGTGTGCTTTTTGGGTCCCCTAGAAACCCTAATCCCCAAACCGTAGGACTCCAAACCCGAGGACGACAAAGATGACGACGTTCTTCCTCCTGTTGTGTTGTCCCTTGGATTTTCATCAACCTGATGAACCACGAAAACCTTGGTCTAGGGTTTCATGTTTGCGGTGTTTTCGGGTTCAGGGCTTCGGCAGGGTTTGCAGGGTTTAGAGGGTTTGGGGATGTTGAGGGTGGAGCTTTCAGGGTGTAGGGCTTCCGGGTTTTGGGCTTGCAGGTTCAGATTTGTTTCAAGAACAATTGACTACCAAATATATGAGAAATTCACGAGTTCATCGTTTTGATCTGCTTCCGTATGCTCTTTCAAGGCCTGATTTTGGGTCTGCAGATGGGTTTACGGCACGTCGAGGGTGTTGGGTTCAGGGCTCTACGGCCTTTTTGTTGAGGGTTTCGGGTTCAGGGCTCGGTGGCTCCTAAACCCTATATAAACCCTAAATCCTAAACCCTAAATTCCTAAACCCTAAATCCTAAACGGTCCAGGCCCAACCATCGTCCTCCTGCAACTTCGTGCTCCAGATGGGTTGCCCCATCCTGCAGTAGTATCGGTTTGGGGCTCAGGGTTTCGGGCATCGGGTTTAGCATTTAGGGTTGAGGGTTTAGGGTTCAAGGTTTAGGGCTTAGGGTTTAGCATTTAGGGTTGGGGGTTTGGGCTTCAAGGTTTAGGGCTCAGGGTTTGGGGTTTCTTGTAGATTCAGGTTTCCAGACGAAAATTTGGACTAGTCGGCAACAGGTAATACTCCTTAGTATGATGATACAGTGATAACCCAAAACCTCTGAGGCGCCTCCATTGCTTTTTTTTAGGTGCTACTTGCGAACCAAGGGCTGGGCAGAGTGGGGAAGGACGAGCAGTTTGGTCCGCTTTGATCACGACGCTCAGTTTCTTTGGCCTTTAGGCCAGAGGGTATAGGGTTTAGGCGAGAGGTCTGAATGCTTAGTAATGCATATCACCATATACTTCACATCAGAGTGAACTAGAATAATATACCCACTCGCATTATTGATGGTCCCCGTCTTCAGCTGTGGTTTCTTCATTCCTCGAGCATGGAAACGATTGTCTGGGGAGCACAGCGGGGATCACACTATTCAGGCCTTGGGAAGCGTGTTTTTACTATACCCTAAGCTACCATAACCTACCTTTTAAAGTTCTTATTATAAACCCCATTATGGAATTTATAGGGACCCTACAAAAAAGCAGGTTTTGGTAGGTTAAGGCAATCAAGCTCCGAGGGATTAAAATCATGCAGATAAAATGGTTATAAGGGCTCTAGGCCTTTGAGGAGTAAGGATGTTCCACTAAAGGTCCGCCATCGTCGGTCAACAAACCTTCAGTCAAGGAAACCCTAAACCTTAACTTTGGAAGACCCTAAAGCCTAAACCTTTCAGGAAACCCTATAAACCTTGACTTTGGAAGACCCTAAACCCTAAACCCCTAAACCCTAAAGAAGACCTGACCCAGGATCGCCTTCACCCTGAGCTTGGGATTTGCTTGTTTGGGCATGCGCCGGGTCGCGTCTCTGCGGTGGATTGGACCGGGGCTGCTGCAGCTCTTCCTCACTCCGGGCCGCAAGGCCCACAGCGTCGGGTTTACCGCGTTTGCGGCTTACTAGGACGCTCTGTAGGATTCAGGGGTTATAGTGGATATCTGATTTTATGGATCGTCGGGGTTTAGGGGTTGTGGCTTGGGGTTTCTTACGGACATGAATGCTTGTTGGAGACACGTCAGGATTCGGACTGTCGGATTTCTTCAGTGTGTTGCTACATTCCCCCTACATTCCCTCAGACTCCAATATCCCTTAAGCCTGAATCAAGGAATATACCGTAAAGTAGAATATGAAACCGGATATGATTTAAGGCATGTTCCTTAATTAAGGGGTTTTGGAGTCTCTGGGTTATGGCGCACCCAAAAGACGTGAAGTTGCATGGCTTATGGACCCTAAACCCTAACCCGCTCCATGCTTAGAAGCCCTTGGAGCCGGTCCTTAGAGAGGCCAACGTAAAAGCACTGTGCAGTAGACTTAAGTGCATCTTTTCCGGATATGTAGTCGCAGAGACTCCAAAACCCCTTAATTAAGGAATATTCCATAAATCAAATTAGGGATCCTATTATAACTTAAGGTATATTCCTTAATCAAGGGATGTTGGAGTCTCTGGGGTCCCCAAAATTCCGAAGATGAACCTTCTTGTTGCAAAGAAGCTGGACAAGCAAGGAGAAGGGTTTAGCGTTTAGGGAAGTACAGTGGGCAGCACCGTTTGCACACTCAGAAGTTCTGAGCCTATCCAGACAGTCTCCTTTGGGTTCATTGTCGTGGTTACCGTGTGTTGCTTGTGGCATCTTACGAAGCTTGTGGGGAATTATAGGGTCCTAAGATGTTCTAAGCACGAGATTGGTCAGAAAGACCTTGGCGAGTAAACCCTAAACCGTCTAAACCCCTGAACCCCCTAAATCGCAAACACCCTGAAGCCGCACACCCTAGATCTCTAAGTTTCCTGAACCCCTAAACCCCAACCCCCCCCCCCACCCCTCCCGAAACCCTAATTAACCCTTCAATCTCATTCCTCTAAGCCTCTACACCCTAAACTACCCGCAAGGTCTGCACATGTCGCCGTCGCAGCTGTGGCTGAGCGAGGGCATGAACGTGTAGTGCGGGGGGGTAGGGGGGGGGGGCTGGGTTTAGGGTTCAGGGGGGTTGTAGGGTTTTACGCATTCAGGTATGTATGTAGGGCTTTTGGATTGAAGGTTTAGGGTTTAGGGTAGGGTATGTTTAGGCGGCTAAGCTTCCGAGATGAAATTAGGTTTGCCTAGGGCTCTACCGGGTTTCTATAAGGGTGGGTTTCTATGGTCGGTTAGGCATCATGAGTAATAGCATCCCCTCGCCGTCCTTTTAAAACTACACTGTTAAAAAGCCACCAGGCCCTAGTTTAATTTGTTCAAGGCCTTCGCATGAATTTGAAGGCCTCAGCTGTCATACCAGCAGTGAAAGCTTCAAAAGTCTTCTCAAGAGTCTCGGGGGTTCAAGTTCGATTTGACTGCGGCCAGAGTACATCAAGCGCCTGGTACAGCTCTGGCTTGCAACCTGTAAGCCCGACCCTGAACCGTAAACCCTAAACCCCAAAACCCTAAAACCAACGACTTTTTGAATCCAGCCCCTGGGGCTCATTCGGTGGGCGAAAACGTGCCTATCCTCACGTTGTGTCACCCTAGCCTAGGACAGATTCGGTGGGCGAAAACGTCCTGAGATCAAGTCTTCACAATCTGTCACCCAAAGCTTATAAGGGTGGGATCACCCCCTGGCAGAAGGCCCCTGCAATTTCATTGCTCGGCAGAGCCGAACTCGCCTGCAGGGGATGTTTTTTGGTTTTGAAGTTGGTGCAGGCACGAGACTGCGGTTCCATGCTGCTGGTAGATGCGGCGCGACATATCCCGTGCTTCGCTTTGCTTGTCCCCGCCTGTGCGAAAGCACAAGCCATCCTGCAAGATTCGGCCGACGCGGAAAAGCAGCATGTAACCGACCATGAGCCTAAACCCGAAACCCTAAACTACTTTATTCTTCATGGATCATAATATCACGATCACCCTTAGTACTATTATGATAACTTGTTTGATTATTCCCCCAAACTGAACCCTCAATCCAAAACCCTCAGCCATAAACCCTTAATCCAAAAACCCTTAATCCTATCCCCTAACTCCAAAACCCCAAGCTCTAAAGCCTAAATCCAAAACTACAGCATCGGGTCGGGAGGTCATGTGGTCTTGTCAGGAAGAGCTGAGAAATCTCGGCTGAAGAGTGTAGATTCTATATAGCCCAGTGCTTTGGGGTTTCAGGGTTGAGGGTTTAGGGCTTAGGGTTTAGGATTTTGGTGTTTAGGGTTTTTGGGTTTTAGGGTTTAGGGTGTTAGGGCCTTAGCAACCGGGGTGTCGTTTTCGAGTTTGGGCATCGGGGCTAAGAGGGTAAGACGTGCTGGCTTTTGATTTTACACCGGACCCTGTTTCCTGAACCCTATACCCTAAGCCTTAAACTCTGTAGAGGAACTACTTCAGACCGATACTCGAGTGTCCTTCGCTTACAGCTTAGAGAGAGGACATATCAGGGTAGTTGTAGGGCATAGGCATATAGGGTTTAGGGTTTGGGGCTTAGGCAAAAAGGGTGTGGGTTACGGGTTTGGGCCACCCTCACCAAGCCCTGTTCTGTCGGTTCGAAGTTCTAGTTTTCACATCCAAGCTGACAGACGGACTCTCGAAGCTTGGTTGAGTTATAATGTTGTTCCTTAGGGCTCTGACTGTAAGTATGTATAGATATCCCCCTTCACATCCTATTCTGACACAAAAGGTCACTATGGTTGAGGACATAAATCCTGCATTACCCATGATAAGGAATATGCCCTACTTCCCAAGGATCCTTAAGCTACTGCAGGATTTTGACCATCAGCCGTATGTCAGAAGAAGGCTGGCTCAATTTGGCAGGTCCAGAGCTTCAAGTACCCAAGCAGCAGAGCTTCGGGCTTAGGGTTCACAGGGTTCACGGCTTGGGGTTCCAAGTGCCCAAATGGTAGGGCTTAGCCGCCAGGGACCGCAGACCCTAGACGGCCAGCCGAGGGTTTAGGGTGTGGCATAGGGGTTCAGGAGTTAAGTTAAGGGTTTAGGTTTTAGCATAGCAGTTTCGGGCTAAAGTTCAGGGTTTCGGGTTCAGGGTTTAGGGTTGTTTCACCAAAACCGAACCCGGAAGCCTGACGTTTTCCTTCCCCAAAGGGTCCAAGCACCTACTTGGGCGCTTGTCAAAATGACGGTCCCGTTGTGGGGTCCTTAATATACTACGGCACCTAATGCTTATAGGGTCCCAAGCAAGGACCCTAATTTTGACAACCACCCACATGGTAGAAAGTAGGGTTCCCACATGCGGAATTACTATTATGGTTTGGGAAAGTATCCCCCATATAAGTACTTAGGACCCTTTGGGTTCGTCGTCGCCCCGAAGCCCAACATGCTACAGCCGAGGTTGTAT
The DNA here is from genome assembly GCA_905231905.1 of Symbiodinium pilosum. Lineage (NCBI taxonomy): Eukaryota > Dinophyceae > Suessiales > Symbiodiniaceae > Symbiodinium > Symbiodinium pilosum. Next base: position 24,822 of record CAJNIZ010023392.1, on the reverse strand, counting down.
GCGGCAGGCGGATGCCTCAGAGAACGACAAGAGTTTGGGGTGTAGACGAACCCAGAGACTCCAATATCCCTTAATTAAGGAATATACCTTAAGTTATAATTGGATCCCTAATATGAATTGAGGTATATTCCTTAATTAAGGAATATGCCGTAAATTCTCATAGGATCCCTAGTAGGATTTAGGGGATGTTCCTTAATTAAGGGGTTTTGGAGTCTCTGGGAATTTGAGACTTGGATTTTGCGGATCATATGCCAGGTCATGGTTCGGAATGATGCTTCAGGGACTACCTAGACCCTAAAGAACCTACCGTTTTAGGGACTTATATAAAGACATCAGAATAAGGAACCCTGAAAGGGTAGGATCTTTAGGGATTATATCTGGGTTGGCTTTCGATAATGTTTGGTGTGTCTCTGGCTTTAAGCACCCGCGATGAATAGGGTTTCGAGCCATCTTCGGAACCCTAAATCCTAATCCCTAAACCTCGAAGGCTCCATGTACCCATATGGTAGATACTTAGGCCTTAAAGGGGTTCCTGTAAGGGTACTTTAAGGCCTAGGTATCTACTATATGCGTAGATGGAGACTTAGGGAACCAAACCTTGATGAGGGCTTTTGACGGAGTTGCGCGTTACCAGAGACTCCAAAGCCCCCTAAAGTAAGGAATATAGCTTAAATCATATTAGGGATCCTACTACCATTTAAGGTATCCTCCTTAATTTAGGGATATTGGAGTCTCTGGGTTGCTCTCAGCCCAGTAGTTTCCTTGGGCCGTGAGCCTCCAGCGTGGGGTGTCTCGGGCTTTTGGGTGCAGGTTTCATGATATCCATCCCTTAATCAAGGAATATACCTTAGACTGTAATAAGATCCCTAATATGATTTAAGGGATATTCCTTGATTAAGGGGTTTTGGAGTCTATGGACAACTGGGCCGCAAAAAGTTGGGCGTTTCGGGAAGTTCGGGGCATGTTCCTTCAGAGTCTTATAAGGATGCTACTGTTTAGTTCAGATTAGAGGTTCGTGGGTTTCTGGATTTACCGGTTCCTCTTCCTAGACTGAAGTCCAGGAACCTTAAACCCTCGACCATAGATCCTTGGCCTAAAGTCTCAGAACCTTAAGTTCGATTTAAAACTACGCGCTGCTGGACATAGTATATTAGTCGTATTCCGTTGTTGCCGTTATATACTGCTATATGCTATAATCCGGTACGACTTTCCCTGAGCAGGGGAATCGTAAGATCCACTGGTCTTTTTTATCCAGCACTTCAAAACCGGCTTTAGGTTCGGGCTTGGGGTTTTATTTTGCAGGTTTACAGGGTTTAGCTTGGGTTAAGGGTTAGAGGTTGGGTGGCGCAAGATCGTTTCAGCTTTTTCAGCTTTTGAAAGGGATGCTTGCGGTGCAGAATTTTGGGCTTAGGGTCATTAGCACCGTCGTAGCTGTAGGGTTTTCCACAGCAAGAGATCCAGTTTGCGGTCTCGGGCTTTGAAACCAGGGGTTTGCGCAGGAAGTCTGTAGATCCTCACCCCGCGCGAACAACAACAACACAACAGAAGGACTTAAACCCACCATCCCCCACCAGACCAACGCCCAAACCCGTGAAACAGAAAACTTGGCACCGAAAAGACCAACCTCCCCAGAGGGCTCAATAATTACACAAAAAACCCGGATTGCTCAGAAGCCCGTGGTGGGTAAGTACAAAGTTTTCTGATTTAACGGGTGTCTGGAGCACATCTGAAAACCAAAACCCTCAAGAGCTGCAAAAATCCTGATTTAGCCCCAAACCCAACACGCCCTACACCTAAAAGCCTGCTAAGACCCCAAGCCAGTTCTCCACCAAGATCCATCTGGGAGTTGCAGGAGAGATTCGCAGCCTGCATGTAGAGGTAGACCGCTAAACAGGCAAAATTGACAGCAAAATTGAATAGAGACCTTTCAGTGGATCATAGACATCTACATAAGTTGCATCCTTAGTCCTTAGTGTAAGGACCGCTACTATTCCTGGGCCACTGACTCGGAGGGGGGCCGGGGGTGAAACACTGATGTTACGCATCCAGTTGCCTGTCTGTTTCACGTATCACTTGCATGTATCCATGCCTGTTGCTCAAGGTTCTAGCAGAGTACGATCTACAGCTGTGCGCCTGTAGTAAAAGAGACTCCTGTGCTGCCTGTGTTCCTGTAATTTCCTGTACGCTTACTGCGAGGGGATACACGCCCAGGTTACATCTCAACGTGGTAGCGGAGCTCCCGGGATACCCGGTGTGCTTCATTCAGGCAAAGGTCACCGGGGGATTCCTCCGGCATACTATACCTTGGGGGAGATAATCGGAAGATTTCCCTCCCGGGGCTCGATCCAAAGACAAAGCCATGGCTAGATATACTGCTATGCCTGAAGATTTCATTTTTCAAATCTAAAATCTAATAGATTATCTTTGAATATTTTCAAATTTAGATTTGGGATTTGCATATTTCTTTCATATTATTGAATTTGAAGATTTCTGAATATCTTTCATAATATTATATAGATAAAGATATATTTAATAGATTTCATGATCTTCTCGCGGGAATATCGACTATTGGAATTATCTATAGATCTAATTTAGATGAATTTTATTTCTTTAATAGATAATTGCTTATAATATAGAGATTAATTGATCATAAAAAATCGTAATTTATATATATATATTATTTCAGATATTCTATATAGAAATGATTTATTTATTGATAAAAAAATCTTTTTCAAGAAAATATTTTATAGACTATTCTCTCTATAGAATATATATTTGATATTAATCTAGAATATCTTATCCGAGAGATTATATACTTAAATTTTCTCATCCTAATGATCTGAAGATCTCTTGAAAAATATTTGAAAGGAAGACAAAGAAAAAATTCATATGATTGGATAGAAGATATCTTGCAATTTCAATTTAGAATTTCTTAAATCTGATATTCTATTCTATATATATTTAATTTATTCGAAAAGAATATGAAAATCTTCGAGTCTTAGATTTTTGTTGTTTTCTATCGGATTCTGATTTATTTAATTTCTTATCAAATTATTAGAAATTTATATGAATTCTTTTTGAATTTATTATTCGAATGAAATTAGATTTATGAAAATGAAATAGAAAAATTCTGGGCATCCCAAGACCTTGGCATATGCGGTCTTGGCGGAAAGATTTGGTCTTGGCTAAAGCCTTGATCGCAAATATTGCCTATATCTAAAATTCTTGATTTCGAAATCTCCGAATCTATAAGATATATAAAATTTGATAGGGGGCCTCGTAAGGGCCTGGGCATATTAGAAATGGGAAGGGAAATTTTGTTGGATATGTTTTTCGGAAAGATTTGACGTGCTAAACCATGATTTTATCGGGATTCAAACGTATTTTGGCGGTCAATAATATTTAGATATTTGGTTGCAATAAACCTTGAGAAGAATGCGTAATGATATGCTAGCGTGTTCTTTCTCAGATGATAAGAATTCTGAAGAATGATAAAATTCCTTCTGAAATATCTTATCATAATTCGTTGTATTTTGATATATTTGCCGGGGTATATGACGGCGCCCCCTCCCTTTTGGCGAGCAGCTGCGCTCATATTTTTCCGTGAGCGCGGCAAGCTTGAAGAAAGCTTTTTCCGAGAATGATCAAATATATGAGATCATCGATATGGTTGTAGGTTGCGGGAATATTATTGATAGATTATTTTTAGTATCTAGATCAATTAGATATGAATGGATTATATTGATCTCAGGGGGAGCCTTCCAATTTCTGATGGTCATTTCTAGATATGATATAATTTGACGGAATCAAATAATTATGCGATATAATAGGATCATATTGCTGATGACGCCTGTTGTCGTAATTTTTGCTTTCTGAAATCTGCTGACTTCAGAATTTACAAGATTATAAATCATTCTGGACTAGATTCAATTCAGGGAGGAGAATAAATATATCAGAGGAAAATTTAAGACCCCATATGCCCGGCTTGATTATATATCCAATTTTATAGAAGAATATATATATTCTTCTAATATCCTTTAATATCAATTTTTCAAAAATCGTCTGAACGTAGGAAACTTCTTTGAGAAAGGTCAGCTTTGCAACTAAACGCCAACTCTAAATTCAAATAATATTTGCGCCAAGATGTTATACTTAAGATTGCGCGGATACGAATAGAAAACGGGATATTCATGCAAAGTGCATTCAAAGAGAAATGATTTTGGAGGATTATATATCAGTGTCAAAATCAGGAAATGCAGCTATCCCCGAAGGACCCTTCCGAATGAAATAAGAAGTTTCATAAAAGCGATTAAATGTATTCGCTGGTTATATCAAGATATAGATTACTAGTGATTCTATCCAATCAATACGCGTTATCATTCATCATTCTATAGATCCCCAAGATTCGTGATATAAATCATATCATATTTGATCGATGATTTATAAATATTATCAGGATATCTTTGATAATAAATCCGTTATAGGGATTTCATATCCAGATTTCGTTTGAGAATTTATACGAAAAATTCGTTCACGAAAAAAAATAAGTGAAAACGCATGATTTTACGTGATTTTTATCTCCAAAGATCTCTCTCAGAACAATCTCGTATGAAAATCCGTGATTTCGCGTGATTGCGCCTGAAATTCTCTCAGAACGTTCTTGCACATACAAGTTTCTTCATTATCTAAATCTGGGACCCTGCCCTCGACTTGAAAATGAATTGGCAAAATATCCCAATATAATATATAATCTTCGAAAAGATTTATAATTTCTGATTAGATTTATCTATCTGATATTCTCTCATTTATTTTTCAATAAAGCGGCGCGCAAAATCTCTATATTTAATCCAAATTTCTAAGATATCAAGAAATTGGATCAGCCTCGGATAGATAAAAAAGAATATCGTATTTGACCCTAGGTCCAGAGCTCCGTTCCGGCAAAATCGGCAAATATCTTAATTTGAAAGATTAGATTGTGGTTCCAACGCAAAATCCAAATATATCCTTCCCTGAAATTATTATCGTTGTACTCGCTGCAGAGCTGGAGCATTCCTAATTAATGGGGAAAGGATTGGTCGCAAGATACTTATGCTGAATGAGGCAAATTAACGAATTTCCAAGATATTGAATATTTAGGGAATCTTATATTTGAATTCCGCGATTGAAAATTCATTCCGCACGGAAGACCAAATCCAATATAAATCTACATTCTTTGAAATTAATTTGAAATCCCATAAGAATAGAAATCTTTCAAAGATATTCCGCACGCATATCCAGCTTGCATTCGATAATGACCCACCAATTCGACGCAACACCTACTATAGGCCTCAAATCTATCGTATATTATATACGCATATATATTGATTTAATAAGCGCAAATCCCGCCCTGCATCCGGCAAAATATCAGCCTTGCGCGTCTAGAATCCCCGAATATCGAAAATTCTATAATCCCCGGCGTGTCTTGCCTTCAGGTCGCATCTTTAAAAAAATCTTATAAGATATATGATCTATAATCCTGAAGATAGAAGCTGATTTTATATTCATTCCGAGATCATATGCTAGATTGCACCACGATAGATAAAATTGAAATGGAATCGAATTTGACGACGATTCCAATTTCATTTCATGCTAGCAATAGGCAATGCCAATCAAGGTCGTAATCCATGCCTAAAATAATCGATCGGGAGATGGATATGATATCCGCTTATCGAAATAATATAATTCCATAATTATAGGCGCGTATTATCTTCAAAATTGATCATCCCAATCTAGATATCTCAAATATCTTTTGATACGGACGAATATTTTGAAAATTCATCATCAATTATATCCGAATCAGGTGCGTTGATAAAATTTTTCAAGACTCAGAATTTCGGGTCTAATCTTCATCGATCAATAATTCTATTATCTCAAATATTGAATCTATGAAATATTCTCGGATTTAGTATCTATAATTAAAGATCTCTCTATTTGAGATCTTGGTCGAGATCTCAAATATGGAGGACTTGGATTCCTAGGGAAAGATATTATAATATAGAAAATCATAGAAATATCAATAAAATATATATGAAAAATATTTTTTTTCATATTCATAATTATGATTCAAAAAAATAATTCTTGATTTTCTTAATAGAAAATCGATTTTTTCAAGAATCTAAAATTTTATCTAGGAAATAGATTCGATTCTATATTCATATTATCAATAGATAATTCTATTATCCTAAGAAATATTGATTTTTTGAAATCATGATTTTGATTCATTTTTCGAAAAATCTATTTAAATGATTTGCAGGTCCTGATCATCTCAGAATCATTCTATTTTAAAGATTAAGATAATTTCAAGAATTAATTCTTAAGATTGATAAATCGTCATATATTCCAAAGCTTGAATCTCATATTATGAAACGAATCTATCAAAGAATTATTCTATTCTATTTGAAATTCTCAGAGAATTATATAAATCAATATCTATTCCAAATCATAGATTGGGAGATAGATTATATAATAGATAGATAGATTTCAGAATATAATCTAGATCGATAAATGAGAAATTGGCAAATCGATAGAAGGCAGACGATTTAATCGATAAATTGATAGATCGATTGATTGATATATAGATCATCAGATAATGAATATAATAGATCGTCAATTCATCCGAATGATGAGATGAAATAAGGAGAATTTCCAGATAAATATTTTGAATATTTGATCGTCATTCCGATATAACGATATATCTTTAAATATTGAATTAGATTGATAAGATTGATCAAAAGATATCTAGATGGCAATTATTATATAGATAGAGAAAATATAATTATGGGATCAAAGATTTCCGAGATTTTCGGTCGTCGTCCTTTCGGAGAGTTGAAAATTCTAATTATTCTGAATATCCTCATAATCTCGAGATTTCGAATCTCTAGGAAAATCCGCAATATATCTTCTATCATAGAATCGGAAAAGCTAGATCCTCTATGAATGATATAATCTCAGATATTAGCAGATATCATATTATTAAAATATTAGAATTGATCTATTCCGCTGCCTATAGCAGCGGAAAATATTCATTTGAGAATATCTATAACGAGAAATCCGATGAATAAATAATATATAAGATCGCATATGAGATCTGATGAATAGATATAAATTCGCAGGAGATAAAAACGACCAAATCGTAGATTCTGAAAGATTTTAGATCTCTATTTCGGATACGTTCTGCCAAGCCGCCGCGCAGACAACCAAAGAGAGAGAAGTGATTTGAAATCTCGAGAGATCTTTGACCACGCAGAATCGTATGCAGATCTTCTTTCCGTCTCATTTATTTCTTTTAGATTATCTGCACGACAGCTCGGGAGAAGCCATAAATCTTCGAGTCAATCTTCAAATTCTGAAAGGATTTGATTCTCCATCTCGAGATTACATAAGCGCGCAAACAATCAAAAAGAGATAAATCCCGCAGAATATATATGATCATATATGAAATCCGAGAATATTATTCCATTTGCGCAGGCCCCCACATCCGACCCGGTCTTTCTATCTCATTTATCCCTCTTGGAATCGCATAAACCTCTGCAGATAGATATAATTTATCTATCAATTCTGAAAGATTTTAATTCTCCATCTCATATCTATGTCTGCCGAATATTTACGCAGATAATATCAAGAAATAAATCAGATAGATCAAATAAGATCGCTCATGAATATCGATGAATAAGCAATATATAAGATCGTATAAGATAAAAACGATCAAATCATAAATTCTGAAGGATTTTGGATCTCCGTTTCGGCTCTATACGTTCCGCCGAGGTTCCGTCCAAACAATCAAAGAGAGAGAAATGATTCGAAATCTCGGGAGATTTTGGATCGTGCGACCTCAGCATCCACCCCAATTTTTACCATCTCATTTATCTCTCTATGATAATATATTATAGAATTAATTATTCATTTAAATGAAATTCAATCATTTATTATGAAAAATCGATATCTTGATATTTTCTTCTCTATCTATAATCAGATAGATTTTTTTTTATAAATTTCTATTGATATTTTCGAAAAGAATATATAAATATGCGATTTTCATTTCCTAAATATTATACTAAATTGAAAATCATATATTGAATATATTATTGATAAATATTTTGAATCATTATTCGATCAGATAATTTTTTATATCCAAATCGAGATTTCTATATCGCATTTAATTTCTATTCAGAAAGAATAAATACAGACTAATGATCTATTCAAGAAGAAGAATCCAAGATTCCAAGATTTTCAAATTAATATAATGAATAATTAGAATTCATCCGATGCCTACAACAACGGAAAATATCTATTTGAGAATATTCATAACGAGAAATCCGACGAATAATCCATATATGATATCGCATATGAAATCCGATGAAAAACAAGATATACGACCGCTTATAATAGAAATTATCAATCTATAGATTCTGAAAAGTTCTAGATCTCTGTTTCGGATCTTTGCGCTCCTCCGAACCGCCGCGCAGATAATCAAAGAAAATGATTCGAAATCTCGGGAAATTTTTAATCCCACGACCCCGCAATCATCCCAATCTTTCCGCCTTATTTATCTCTCTTAGGCCATCTGCGCGGCAATTCGGAAGAATATATATATCTCCGTAGATTCTTACGACCAATCTATGAATTAGGAAAAATATAGATTCTCCGTCCCGGATCGAGATTTTTGCTCGCACGATCCTTGCCTCTAGAGCGGTCTTCCGCGGGCTTTATCTTTCTTAGACTAATTATATTTTTGCTCAATAGATTAGATCTAAGATAAATATCTTTCAGAATCTATAGATTGATCATTTTTATTATATGCGATATTTTCATATTCATTCCCCAGGCTATATAAGAATATTTATTAATGATTCATCAAATTTCTCATTATGAATATTCTCAAATAAATATTTTCGCGCGATCCTTATCTCCGGAACGATCTTCCGTATTTGAATCTCTCTAGCTAGTTACGATGCTCGTCAATTTTTCATCATACGAAAAATCTCGGAAATTCAAAATCTCTAGTTTTCCAAAAAGATTTTAAATTCTCCAAGATTTTAGAATTAACGAATCAGAAATGCCAAATCGTGTCCACGCCATCTTATTGAGTTTAATATATCAAAATTCTAAGATTTTAGATTCTCTAATTTTTCCAAAAAAGCTTAAATTCGTAGAGATTTCGCCGAAAATCTCGAAAATATTAGAATCTCTAGCTTTTCCGTATGGCTATAAAATCTCCGAAAATTTAGCCCTCCTAAAGATCCCGTACGAATCATTGCGAAAACGAGGCGGGGAAGCCAGATGCTAGCCGAACGAAATATCCGCAAGTAGCCGTACCAGAATATCGAGATTTCATAAATATGTATATATAACAAAATCTATAATTGAAGATTATAAGATTCAAATATTCTAAGATATCCGTAATATATATCTTCAATAAGATTGATATGGCTTTATATATTTTATAATTAGATAGAAATTCATGAATCTAAGAATCTAGGATCCTCCGATTCAACGAAGAAATCAAATATATATATATATGAAACGAATTGAAATACGGTTTTTATTATCATAGAAAATTTTCGACGGATCATTTGTTAATTTAATATTTCTATTTTTCTTTTATTTTCTTGGGAGATATATTTAGGATGAAGATAATGAAATAGAAGGTTTATATTCAAATTTGGATTCTCTGATGTTATTATTCAATATTTGATTTCCAATGAATTTGATATGAATATATTTTTATTTCAAATAGAGATCATCAGTGGTATGTATAATATATTGAGGGTCGTATGACGTTTGTCTGGAGGTCAACGGAATGGAGATCTTGGGGAGAAAAACTATTTTCTCGATTATGATATTCTGAGATGAATTTTTGGGGTCAGTTGTATAAACGTTGGATAGTTTGGGGATGGGAGTCAGGTCTTTTTTGGTCGGAAGGTTAGGCCCCTCGTGATCTGCGAATCAGGTTTGTGATATTCCGAGTATATTGCCGATCCCAACGTGGCCCAGATGAAGGATGTAGATGATGTATTTGTTGCAGACAGATATTTTGTTAGGATTTGTTGCCCAATGGCCTGGCATCGCAACAAGAACCGGGCAAAGGCCTAGTAAACCTGATCGGCTTTAGCTGTCGGGCTTGAGACGCGGGCAAACTGGCAGGATCCAGCCTTTCAGGTCTTCGCTGAGTAGCTCACTCAACGCTATGATGACAGATGACGTTGGAATTGAGGGGCAGAAAAGGGGGAGGCAGACAGCTTGACAAAGAGAGAGAGAGAGAGAGCATGCGAGCGGGAGAGAGAGCAGGCGAGCGAGCCAGCGCGCGTGGGGGGAGGCAAGAACAGTTCAAAGCACAATACCATCTTATAATGTCGGCTGGAAACTCGCACAACTGCAGCACATCGAATGGGTACACCCAGCATCACTGACAGCAGCACGAGCTGTGCGAAAGCTCGTCTTGATCCAAGGGCTCGAGGCTTAGGAATTTAGAGATATACCTTTCTACCTAGGGTTTCTCAGAACCAGAAAGTACCAGCAGGATGGTAGGTAACACACATGCTGCGCTCGTGTGATGCCCACTCAGTGCAAATGGCAGGGCCCTGAATTTTGAGCTCCCGAATCCCATAAGCCCTAGACAAACACCTACATAACATGGACACAGCGGCAGGTTTTCGTTTTTCCCTGCCGCTTGCCTTGGCCGAACCTACTGCGCAGCCACCTGTACACCCGCTGCTGGCGAGGCAAGCTCCCACAGACGCATCAAAGGATTCGACAGATGAAGCCCCGAAATGATCTCACATCCTCCAAAATATAGAGATGGTTTTAAGAGATGGTTTTAAGTACATTGCCGCGTTGTGATGGCATGGTTGTCGTGCAGTTTCCTGGCATCATGTGGGGTCGGTCTAACATGGTCCATGCTGTGGATCCCTCAAGCAGTCTGGGTCTGGATTCTGCAATATATGAAGAATTAGTATGATGCTAGTGGCAGACCTTATGAGACCAACCGACACGGTAGCCGGTGGCCAAAGAAATTGAATCTGATGCTAGTCGGTCGTAGTTATACCAATAACAAGGACACCAAACGTAACCCCTCCGGTATCAAAAGCACTTCCGATGAACTGCAGAAGGGCCATGCTCCAAATACCTGAATGGTGCAACAGCCGCAGGCATTTATGCATAAGCTCTTTCCGCAAAAAAAGGCAATAGTTCCCTTAAACCGCGAGCCACCGGATGTGTATTGTCTGTTTCTTGCGGCAGTATTACAAGTGACAGCATTCCCTGAACAGTTTTTCGGTATCCAGGTCAGAACAGGTCAGAGCCCGAACACAACGCCTGAACTAGAAGCGCTCATGGGCCGTGTAGTTGAGACCCCGTACCCGCTCATGCAAAAGCTGCCAATCTGGCCGAGAAACTCTTCCCTGGTAGTCAGCAACCGATGCAGCTGCGGGTGCGCGCAGACCTCAACACAAGCGGATTTCTCAAAGTCTGATGCTGCAAAAGGTGCTCAGGGACAGTGAAGACGGGGTTGCGAGACACCCCAAACACACGATGACAAGCAAGAGGCCTTGGTTGCGCCCTTCCACGCAGCATCTGGTCCGCTAGCTGTCACTGACAAGTCTCCTGTGACAAGATGTAGATTTCCAAGAGTTGACTCTTTCAGCAGATTTGCGACCAATGGCTCGCCATGATGCAGGCGGCTTGAATTACCCAGCGGTTTGTAGAGGGTTCCTGAGACCCAAAGAAGAGCTACAAAGGGGTTGTACATACGGCTCGCGTGTAAGGGGTCCATCCTCCTGAAGCTCTCGACTGGTGTTCCAGTATCTGGCTGTGTGGATGACGTCACCGATAGCTTTCTCCAATTGAATCTCTACACTCCATACGCTTTAGACCTAGGAAACGTGCTCGCCAGATCCTGCAGAACCCTGATCCCTGTTCTGTAAGTACCAGGATGTTAGCGTATTTGTCACAATCCAGATCAAGTGCTTGTCAAATTGCAGGCTTGCTGTGCGAGGCTGAGCAGGCGGCTGCCAGCGGGCAGCAGTAATAATTAATCCCCTCCCTCGAGTAGTAACACCCACCACGCCCTACCATGAAACATTCCGTCTATGTTGTAGGATACCACGATGCAAATATCTAATATTGAGAGGGTGGGCGGGGGTTTTCATATCAGGTGACGGGATTCATATCCGTGGAGGGTGAGGGGGGACTTAATAAAGTATAATGGTAACGCCCTGTAAGGCCATGTAGGAACCCCAGTTGTCCCCATATTGACCTACCTACTAAATCCCTCTGACCCTCCAAGTAGCTACAGTAGCTACCCAAAACCCTAAACCCAAAAACCTTCAGACCCCCGTCCTGGGAGGCTCATGAGACGGTGAGCCAAGGCTTCAGAGCTCCTCCTCCCTATGAGACGCACGCACCTGGCTCTCAAAATATGGGACCAAGGGTGCTAGAACTATTATTATGGGGACCCCCAACAATGGTACCTATACTTTTAGGAAGCTTCCAAGCTTTGAAGCATGAAGCAAACAATTGTGCTTTCAAATCATGTTAGGAGTCAGGGTTCCGCTTGTGAAAGCACAATAGCAATGTGTAGGAACTATGCCGGGATCGAATGTTTTCAGATTTTCAGGATACTGGATCAGCCCCACTGCTCTTGCGACTCTAGAGTGCAGAGAACCCCTCTCCCTTTTTGGAACCCCCCCTGTCTTGATCGAGAAGGCTGACCCCCGTCACCCCGCCCCCCTTCGAAGTCTTAAGCCCAGATCCGGACCCAACCCCAGACCCACCCCAAACCCTCAACCAACCAACCACAAACCCATCCTAAACCCCAAACCAAGCCCAAACATTCCCCCACCTTCAGCCGTAAGCCCAAACCCTAAACCAAACCCCACACCCTAAACCAATCCTGAACCTGAAGCCCAGATTTCAAACAGTAAACATCCAACCCTGGACCAAGCCCCCACATGTTGCCTCCGCAGACTCCTGTGGGTGTCCACAGGACAAAGGACCAGGGAAGCTTCAATGGCCGCAGAAACCTTACTCGCCTCCTGGCGAAGGGGGAAAGAAAACACAAGGAGAATTTATTACAAGTTTCCTGTCGCTTCTAGGTTTCCCCTCTGGCGAATCCGGCGGTTCCCAACACAAGATGAGTGGTAATAAGCCGTGGCACAAACAAGGAAGGTTGTCAAAGGTTCAGGTACAGAAATGCGCCAGTGCCGGTGTCTACTCAGATACGGAGGTGCACCAGTCACTGCGATTACAAGAAAGGCCCGCTCTCTTTCTTTCTTTTTTCATTCGGGCTCTGAGACGGCCCTGGAAGGCCCGCTCTCTCTCTCTCCTTCTTCTTCTCACAGCTCTACCCCCAAAGGAAGGGCTGAAGCAGTGCTGCAAGCTGGCGCGTCCAAGTCTCGTGGGTCCGACAAGAGATGACCGGAGTACAGGCAAGGCAACAGATGAAGCTCCGCAACAAAAACACGGTACGACATATCTAGCACCAACCCAATGTCGGAGACTCACCCGTTACCTTCCTCCCTAACCCCTTGCAGTGAAACTACACGGCCCCCATGGGGCTCCCCAAGCTGTTGTGCTGCTGGCAGCAGTTCCGGCTGTACTCCCCGATGCCTTGACAGCAATCATTTTTCTTTTTTTCCAGACATCATCTCTCTCGCTCTCTCTCTTTCTTTCATGCGGGCTATGGGGCAGCAGGGAGCTACCATCTCTCTCTGTCTCTGTGTCCGTGCACGCTACATGCGCCCCTTGACCAGCCCATCGGGCTGGGCTGGCCGGAAACGCAAGATGTTCAAGGTAGGTGCGAATCACGTTCAAATGCAAAGGGCGACAGGCAGCAGACGCGCCACAAACTGCGCTACAATGCAGACAGTGCTGAGAATCATTGGGTGGCAGCTAGTGTCATGATGATGGTGATGCATTGACGCGCACAGTTCTAAGAGCGCTCAGTACAGCTTTAATTACCAGGCTTAGGATAAACGCCTTGCAAAGCTTGGCTGGGAAGCTCCCGATGTGCAGTCCAATGAAGAAGGTAAGCATGCTTCTCTTGGATTACGTTACATGCTTCCTGGTTTAGCAGAACCCTTGCTAAATCCACAGCTCCTCGAGATCCATGGCCCGATGTTCCTCTGCACAGATTGCCGGCACCAGGAGGTAGCCCTGCGTCCATAGGTGGCATGCTGGCAGATGCAAGTCTCATCTCGGACTGATTTAGAACCCAGAGTCCAAAGCTCTTCCAAGATGTTAGGGATTCACATGACGCCAATGCCTGGTCTGCCACTCTGCATCCATTGCAACAGTATGGCACTTCTGCGACTTTTTAAAGATGCAAGCTGATTCTATAGGAGGCAACCGCTACATCCGTGCCTCGTACACTGGTGTTACAGAAATGTGCGCAGCACCAACGTCGACGACGATCATCGTCCGTATGGGATTTGTCATCATGAAGTGAATCTGACACGCCGCCACAGCTGCCGGGATGAATCCGATGGCAGGAATGCCTCCAAATGGCATGCAGTCGTGCTTTCGTGCATGCTGCAGATGCGGGTCGCTGGCCTGGCGGTTTACTTCGAATCAGGCACTGACCAGCAGAGTGCACATCAAAATCTACGTTTCCTGCTCCTGCTGCATGCTCTCTAGGATAGACAGACTGTTGATTACGGGCTGCCCGATGTGGTTGCAGGATTGCCGGAACGTCTAAATCGGCTGAAACGGAGGCCTGCCGACATCAAGGATTCGCAAACTTCATTTCGCCAGGCCCGCTTTGAATGCATCGGCTCGATCAGTATCACTGGCTGGTCCCGCACGGAGACTTTCAGACCGGCCTCAAGCAGCATATGAGCTTGGCACACAGCGTGCCAAGCTTGAAGTTTCATCTCCAGAGGTTAAAAAGAAAGAATACAATCGAGCAACGAAAGCTGGCAGCCAATCGCTAGCAGTGGCAGATCCAGGCAAGGGGAGCTCGCGCAGCTCTGGCCAAGCAAGCCCCTGCCCTGCAACATCCACGAGTCCAATGAACGCAGGGCACTCGCCTGTGGTCGACGGGCAAGGGTTGGGACTAAGAGCACATCTTGAAGTTGGCCTATTAACTTGGAAATGCCACGCAGCAATTCCAGCGTGTAAGAAAAACAAAAGCAATGTCTTTGCATGTGTCTGAGCCGTAGTCTGCAATCGGGACGCAGCCATCGACTACGATGACTTGGCGCGCGACTCCCGTGGACTGCTTATCCTGGAGATGGGCATCAAAATTACGACTTCCGTATATCTCCTTCATTATACACCTCAAAAGCATCAAGACGTTCCAAAGTAAAAGACACGAAGCATGGACTGCCCAACGTGTCTTCTGGCAGCGTGGCAACGAATCAGCATTTTCAGATGCAGAAAGTTCCAATACAAAACGACAACGCATCAACTGCCTCCCTACGTGCTCCACGAATGTGTGTTGATGTAACGCAGCACATGGATAAAACAACTGTTCCACCATGCGTTGCCCGCCCCCCCCGACTCCTGATGGGCAGGTAGCAGCTCCACCCAGCCGCGGCAGGTATCCTTTCATTCCAGGCGCCGTGGCGTTTCTTTGAAAATCTGCTCTTAGCACCGGAAACTTGAAAGCTAAAGTACTCCATGACCAAAGGTTATTCTTGTGAGGTCAAGCATATTCAAGATAGGAGGTGCTGAATACTAGGTGGCATCGATTGACCAGTCATTGGGTCCTGGCCGCCGGAGGCCCCACATGCAGAAGCATAGGCGCGCATTGCTTCAAGGCCACCTAAGGCGTTCAACTTTCAGGGCACGGCGCAGTCTCCAAAACGTACATGCCTGAAGACATTGGGATTTATAGATGAACGGATTCCTCCAGAAAGGAGTACCGAACAGTGAGGACTGTAGGACAACCCTATGGACTCTGTGGACGTGACGGGGAAGTAGACGAGAGAGATCGCATGCAACATGCCGACAGTTAAGTGTGGTCAGTTCTCTCGAACGAAACTTACCTCGAAGCCCTGATACTGAGTCGTGATCAGAACACAACGTTGGCGCCACCAAAGCGTGCACATCCAGCCTAGCAAGGTCTAACACAGACTGCCCAGCCTTAGGGATCGCCAGACAACATTTTCAAAGAGAGTGGAAGCACACGTAGGGGGCGTGAGATACTCCAAGTGACGTGTGGAAGCGGGGCAAGAATAGTACCCATGAGCTGAAGGACCAAGTATTTAAAAAAGAGGCTTTGGGGTGGAGCCTTTAGACTACACGTGTATCAGGCATATGAGGGAACGGTGCAAATAAGTTGGGCTTGTCTAGCAGACCAGGCAGTAGATCTGGTCCCAAGTTCAACGCTTGTCAGCTAGCTGTTGCTGAAGATGGACCATGTGCTTCAACTAAGCCTCCCGCCCTCAGGCCGCTCCCACCTATCAAGGACATCACGCTCAAAGCGATCTTGCACAAAGCTGTCCTCAGCCAGAGAATCTCAACAAAGTTGATTGCTTTTTTGTTTGGGGTGGGGACTTCGTTTCGATGCCCGAACACCCTTGAGAAACGCATGTCTGTGTTATGTCGTGCATCCCGGAGGTTTCTTCCTCCGGCAAGATTCCAGAGGCAATTTTTTGCGACGTTGTCCATGACTTGCTACCACAGGGCAAGCTAGCCGGATAAGATCTCAAGGCCCCAACCCACACCTTAAGACCTCTGACCCGACATGTCATCTATCCACAAGTTCGATTTACTCAGGCCTGCTGCGGCCATGCCAAGCCACCAAACCAAGCACAGTTCTTCAACAAACTGGCGCTGACGGGTTTCTCGGAATTAGGTATCCTTACGGAAGTTACGTAGGAAGATTGGGGATACATGGGGATTGTTCGGATATTCCCGGCGTCCCCATACATGTCCAGGGCTGTTCTGAGTGCTCGTGCCGCTACCACCTCCCTCAATGCCTGCCTGGGCTCATAATTCTGCTCTACACGGAAACACCAGCTTCCTTGTAAAGTATCCTTTCCCTACCATGAGTCGAACTAGCCGCCTGCACCCTCAAAACATGAGCCTGTTACATACCTCATATTTAGCCTAGACCTAGCGCTTGCTGAACCGAAAATCCTACCGAGAGGCACGCTTCCGATTGACCTCTACAGCATCTTCGACGCTCAAACGGCTCCAAGAGCGCTCCCGATAGTCCAGCATGGCCTGAAGAATTCGACGGATCCCAAACTGCTATAGGTAAGAATGCCAGGCCCTGACACATTCTGCTTCTGTTGGATGCCTGGATCCATCCCCTTGCTAGTTTAAGGCGAAATTGTCCGGCATTGCAGCAAGTTGCCCTCTGGACCCCTGCTTCTACTCGTGGAAGTACTGAGATTTGGCATTGGGGAAACCACTGGCGTTGACAACTTCCAGCTAAGTCGTGAAAGATCTCCGTGCCGGCAAGGAAGCACCAAAGCCAGAGCCTCTTCCTAGGGGATGCATAGGCCTCCTTTGATGTAACAGTATTATATGGGGGTTATATTGGGATAATGGAAAACAAAATGGAAACTACTATAGTATATTGGGGTTTATTTAGGCATCTTTAGGCCCTGATCTTTTTGACATCCCCGCGCACCTTTCGTAGCAAGCACAGGTCTAGGGAAGCTTCTTTTGGCTATTGGCTTCTCCTTTGTTTCACGGGCCACTAAGCATACAAGAAGGCAATCCCTAACCCCCAATGTTTCCCTCATGACATTTTGCTACAACTCCTGAGTATCTGTCAAAATGCCCTGAAAGGTAAAGCGGCCCTTTCCTCGCTCTCAGCATCATGTCATAGCCGTTCCCCCTTTGCTTTGCCAGAGAAGTTTCAACATTCATCGAGCACCCCTTCCCGAATTTGTCACAAAGAGATTGATACTAAAATCGAAATAATCCTTCTCGGCCGAAGCAACCCGCTCCCAATATTACGTACACATTCCGATTAGGGCAAACTGTTATATTGGGAGTGCAGGCCTGGCAGGGGATTTCTCCACTCCGGAGGTCAAGGATGTCGCGGTCGTACGGATCCTTAGGGAAAGTAGGGCAGAAAGCACGAAGATTTGCCGCAGAAGCTCCCGACTGGCTTGCTTGCCTGAAAGACTTTGTCACAGCCAGGAGGTCTCTCGCGGAAAGCTCATCTATCTATTGCTCCGTTTGCTTGGCCACTGCATGCTACAAGTAACAAGCTCGTTAGCTCCCAAGGGGCTTGGCTTTGCTTTGCGCGGTTTCGCGAAGCTTGCACAGCCCAGGACACCTTTCGAGCTGAGTTTGAAAGAAGGGACCGTGAATCGCTCGAAGTGCAATCCAGGAACTTCACGTGGTGGAGTTGAGATACCCCAAAGTCCTTTCGATTGGAACCCCCAAAGCTGCCTCACGGGATGAATGGCTTAGGAATGGCAATGTTCAAGAGACAAGAATTATCAAGCAACATGTTGTTCCAGTTCCAAAATGAAATAGCAATCTACATAGCAGTTTAACTCGGCTCACTTCCCGGCCTCACGAAGGTCATCGAGGTATTGCCGCACAAAGTCCTGACCAGTTTGAGGCTTCAGAAAGTGGCTCGTGGATCAGTGAAGACATGCTTGTTGTCTTCATGGCTTTCATGGAAGTGTCAGGAGGCCTATTGACATCTGACTCAAACAATGCAAGTCCTACACAGCATCAGCCATGCCAACCTTGTACATTCAACCCTTCTACCAAGACACTCCCGCTTCCTGCCATCGTGTGTACGAAGCAGGGCAACATAGTTTAGGGCTGCACTGCCTATGTGTCATCCCTCGGGACCTCTCAGGCTGATACCGACGATTTGCCAGTGCCATCTTAACTAATGCCAGAAAAACGTGTGTCAAGGGGCCTCATCTTCAAACATAAACGGAGACTCTACACCATAGTTGCTAGTCTAGCGCCCTCTCCCCAGCGATTCTTGCACGAAGAGCAACCATGCCTTTCGCTCCGTGCCCTGTCGAACCTATTGGATGCAAGCGAGGACTCTGCGCGCACTTAATTGGGCTTCCCCAGGTTTATTTATATAGTGATGCACATTAATAATGGAAAAGAAGATGGAAACTACAATTTGGGGTTTAGAGATTCCTGATGAATTTGGTAGCGAGCCCGAGTAGCTTTTTTGACCGTCATGATCAGCACATTGACTGCTATGGCCGATCATGCCCTCTGTGTTGCCGGAACAACTACTCCGCAGTACAACTGCTTCCAAATGCAGATGCTTTTGTAAATCATTGCTTAGGACATCAGAATTTGAGCGCCCATGGGGGTAACTGGCGGGTCATGATTCAGTTGAGCAATACCGTGAGCCCTGAAACCAATTCCTAAAGGACTAAACTCACAGTGAATCGCTCGAGAGCATTGAGCATCTAGCAAGAATAGCGACTACCAGATATCCCCTGAGGATGCCAGCGTTGAGTTAATGTGGTATGAGCTAAGCTATGTGCCGGAACCAGTCCTCGGACTGGAAACTTTCCAGCCATTTCTTCGTCTCCGTGGTGCACTCTGCTTCTGCCAAAGCCTCGTGTCAGGCCATTTCCAGCTAGTATGGTCTGGAACTTTTCGGAGAACAAGCAAACTGTGCACCTATATCCTGAACATCCGATATCTCGCTGTAGACTGTCATGGTCTGATGACATGCTCGCGGCTTTGTTTTCAAGAGCTTCCAGTTCTGTATTGCTCCTGATGGAGGGCATTAGCCGAACCTCCAACTGCAAGCCCAGGTGCTACACTTCCTGGGAAAGGGAAGAAGCCATTGGCAGCCGCCGTACACTCCTGGGTTGCTGTTCAGGAACCGAAATTAAGTTACCTTTACAAAGGAAACGCTATGATCTACCATAGGCCCATAATATGTTAACCTACTTTAAGCTCCTTCTTAAGTACTCTATATACCCAGAATATGGTATAGTCCTCCTTAAGTAGATAGAATATGGCTTTGAGCATATTATGATAGGATCCCCATCTTCCCCATATTCTATCTACTTAAGGGGGACGATAACTTAACTTAAGTTCCTTAGCAGCAACCCAGACTCCTTCACCAGCTTTTCACCTGTCAAACCAGGCTGATGAAGTGCTGGATCGGCATGGTAATAGTCCTCACCTTCTGGCCTGGGGCTACTTCCCAAAATTTGGAGGTTGGAGGTTATCTTTTTAGGGGGAATACAAGGGTCATATAGGGGTATTTACGGATATATAGGGCTTAGGGTGTCCTTTAAAGGGACCATAGGGGCTGTATATTTAGATCGGGTTGCGGCTTATGGCTTTCCAAAATTAGGGGGTACCTTTTTGGGGTCCCCAAAATGGGGACTATAGCATTTTTGGTGTCTATATTGGGGTTTTGGCAATGGCTTCAAGGAACTATTGGAGTCACGACCTAGTGAATACCTGCGATGGCGTGCAGATTTCAGCTTTGTTGCCTGCGGCAGCGCCCTCCCCAGGCTTCCCTTTCATGCCTGCAGATCAAAACCCGGAAGCCTCAACTTCAGCCAGAAACCCAATCTCAAGCCACAAGCCGCACCACAATAGAACACATACAAGACTGGAGGCCGATCGGTGCTTAAGTCACTTGCTCTTTCCTGCCGGTTGAGGGGTTGAAGCCATCCGTTTCTCCTCTTCATCCTGGTGCTCCATATGCTTTCTCTCGCTCTGACCCTGTGCGTTCTCCAGTTTTCTGTCTCTCCTTTTTCCAGTCTCTCTCTCTCGCTCTCTTGTTGTGATCCCTGTAGGTCACGAAGGGCGCGTCCAACAGAATAAGATAGCGCCCTGTCGCGAAGCGTGACATTAGGAAAGACGCTGCAGTGCGATTCTCTGTTGCCCTGCCTGCCAGTCTCGTGAGACATGGGAGGCTTCGCAATGTAAATGTCGCTACGGCAGGATCAAGAGGCTACAGCAGCAACGACTGCTTCTGCTGCCAAGGGAGGTTTCGCGGCACGAGAGAGAATAAATCAAAATCACCAAGGCGGGCAAGGCCTTGTGAGTTTAGTTGTTCTTATCACTGTTGTTATTGTTCTTATTGTAATTGATTGTCAGTATCATTATTCAGGAGAGCAAATACTGGCAAGTTGGGTAGCCGGGAAGGCCACCTGACCTTCACGAACCTACACAAGGGGGAATAGGATTGATGAAAAGCTGTGTGGAGGTAATTGCCTTGAGACGCAGGAGCTTGCACAAAAGGGTGTAGCAATAGCAACAGGAATACTAACAGTAGCAATATTTATACCAATAATGACAGCAATGCGAAAACCCGGCACCCACCCCGCGCACCACAAACCCAAAGGGGTTGCCCATTGACAGCAAAGTTCTGCATACACCAGCTTGAAGCGCTTTGGTAGGGAATATGGGAATGCATAATATGGGGACTATATGGGGATTGTGTTCCCTTACTCCCTACTAACCACCAGTAAGCCAGGTGGTGAAATCTCAAACAACTCAGAGAGACGAGCCACACCGCACCGCGGTTGCGCAGGTAATCCATTACAATCTCCTTGACATTTGTGGCTCCAATAATCAGCAAGATCTCCTGGTCTGTTTCGACCTGCGCTCAGGATTTCACAGCTGCCAGGCCACCGCAGCATGACTTGCCAACCCAAACTCACAGAAATGTCGTAAACCTTGTCCAGGCAGGCTAACAGATTGCTCTGCTTCTTATTGCGCAAACTTGCAGGCCAACATCATGACACTCTCAGAAGATCAGCTCAACATTCGCGGGCAGCCCTATTTGCATAGGGCTACTTTTGTCAAGTCTGGCTGGGAAATTGACCCATGTAAGCTGTCATAATTCTACTGGTTTTTAAGGGGGAGTGGGGGGGTGAATACAGGTGCCATTCTGGGGTATGTACTATGAGGATTGTACAGTGATTAGTACCACACGATAAGCTGCTAATCTCAAAGAAGTCATCGTTGAATCGTTTGCTCCACCCCCAATGCCAACCCCGTGGATGCCTCGCTGAAGTTAGGCAGCTCTTGTCCATCCAGGACCAATCGCTGGTCATACCTTGGCACGGTGGATTTTCAAGAGATTCTGGCCAATCTTAGACTGGGGTGACATGCAGCAGCTCACGAAAAAAGATAGGCATTCCAGAGAATTTGGGGATATGCAGGGGTTTTATATTTGCTCACCAAAAAGGACCCCCCCCCTCATCTATGTACAACTGGCATCCACCATTGCCTGGAAATTGCCGCCAGTAAATTGGCCCAAAGATTTTAACACAAAAGCTAAGTTGACTGGCATGGAGCTCATGGCCCCGTCCAAGAACAGTGCTCCGGCCCTTCATGTTCCCCTGGAAAGATACCGTACTTCAAATATGGCTGCGCTGAATTGCGTATGTAGATACGCAGCAAAAAGGCTCAAACGAGGTTTGATTGTGGCTTCTTTTCATTTTTGCGGGGGTTGTTTGCGCACGTGTTTTCTTACATGCGAGATAGATGCTCAAGCTCCATGCCACAGCTGTGGCAACAGATGCAAGTTGACTTCTTCCAAGCCACACGTTGATGCCTTTGGCATCTTTGATGGCCATCTTGACCTCCTTTGCGAGCGGCTTCCCATGCGGTAGCTCCACCTCAGCTTCCTACGGGGTATCAGGGCAGGAGCACAGAATGGTAACTAGTAACTCTGATGGCAACAAGTGTACTATACTTATACTCTAGCCCTTCATTCGGCAGCCTCCAATCAGGTGATGACTGGCAACAAAACGCTCAAAGCATAGCAAGGACTCCACATGCAAGAAACTAACGTTGAGGATCTCTGAGAATGAATTTCGTACTGTTCTTCGTAGAGAATATGGGAATGGGGTATATCGGGATTATATTGTAGGGGTTATGTCATATAGGGACGACATTCCAAGTATTCCAATGTATCCCCTACTAAGAAGAACCAGTAAGATTTATTGGTAACGTTGTCTTGGCTGTTTTAAGATTATCGAGAAGTAGCATGCTGTGAACAAGGCTGGTAACTATGGAGCCACCATGCGCTGAGGGACTTGTCCCGCAACCAATTGCTGCTTATGTGGGGTCGTAACTGTTTCCATAGGGACTATATAGCGACTCTATATGGGTAGATAGGATTATTGTACAGAATTTAACGTTTAGAAACGGCCCACCCGGCCTGGAAGCCCACACCACTCATCAGACGGATGGCAAAGGTTGTCGCCATGACGTCAAGGCAGCGGGACCAACGCCAGTTTAAGGGGTGAAAGGGTTATATAAGTGCTAGGACTATGGGGACAATTCTGCGGTTGAGGTTTTAAGGAGTCAAGGTCAATAGGGCCCATTAAAAGGGATCGTAGAGGGGATTTGTAGGGTTATGGAAGGGAAGGGTTGGAGAATCAAAGAGATCTTTTTCTAGACCTGACCCATATCAAGCAAATTGCCTGTCACATTGCTGCGTCAGGAGAGTGCTTGCTCAGACCACCTCTACTAGGCCTGATTACATTCTGTTCTTGCTGACTGTGACATGACTACAGCTATACCATGACTGACGGCTTCCATACCGTCCGCCATGCAGAAGTAAGAAGTACTCACTTTGCTGCTGAGATAGGTCAGCGTCGTGGCAGTAGGTGCTTGCTTGGGAAATGTACGCTATTGCCATAATTGGCGACATGCTCGATATCTCAACCAATGTCCTGACCATCACTCGCGCTGCTTTCCATGGAAGTTCATTCGCGCGTCGTTTAGGGCTGGCAACTAGACCTTACACATTTGCATGGCAAACTCTCTCAGAAGGGCTACACGAGATAAGGTGCAGCCTGTTGTCTCTGATCATGTATTGTGCAGCTGAGAGAGAGAGAGTATCAGCCTTCATTCCGGTTGAAAGGTGTCCCCGAACTTTTTGATCGGTGGTTGAATTATCAAACGCCAACTAGCGTCGCCACTCAGAAAATGCATCCCCTTGCCATTTCTGTAGCGCGGGATCGATGTTTCCTGGCATGACGCTGTACGAGATTTGGCACATGCGGCCTTCAGAGACCTGAAACTAACTTGCCAAGTCTCGAATCTTGATGGGCCTCTGTGGCGCAGAAGCTTTCACCACCTGACGGAAGCAGCCAATCACAAAAAGAGTCGTCGAGCTGCTAGCTGCAGATGAATTTCGATCCCATGGTTTGCCCCCAATGCAGAGTCACAGTGCCCTTTGTTTTGACCAGCAACCTGGTATCCACACGCCAAAGATGCGCTTTCCGTTCCGTAGCTCCCACCACCAGATGGAGCTCCCACATAGTCCAGGTAAGCACCCTGCAGTTGTGAAGCATGGGACGTCCCAGCATGATGTGATGACAAAGCTTGGAAAAATGCCTTTTGCAGTCAAGCAGGTCTGTTCCAAAACCCCACAGAAGAAAGAGAGCAGTTTTAGTTTGGGCGGATACAGGAGTAGGCTCTTGACAAATGGCTTATCCGGGTGGGCACCTGGTTGAGCAGTCTTTATACCTGAAGGCTCACGGGTACTTCTTCGCGCGCGGGAAAAAGTCATAAGTCCCTCATCAGAGTCGCAAGTATCCAACTTTGAAGCCAACGTGTAGTTATGCAGGAATGTATGACACCTTGTCCAACGATGCCAGGTCCCGCCTGGCTGCCCAGGCCATCTCCAAAAGAAGGAAGTGCCACCTGATCTACACATCCTGCTGCTTGCTGGAGTTCAAACAATGTGGGTCCTTATTAGTGTGGCCCCCCCCAAACAAATATGGGTCCCTATTTAGTGTAGGCCCCCCCCCAAACGAATCTGGATCCTAAGTTTAATTAAAATTCAATAGGCGGGATTGGATCCTAGATCGTAGGTTTCAATCAAAATAGAATAGGAAGGGTTGGATT
>CAJNIZ010023381.1:54695-71213 GCA_905231905.1 Symbiodinium pilosum | reverse complement strand
GAGAAGGAGAGAAATTCGGGGAGGCATGGTCCTCGGCGATACCCCATCTCGATACCCCAAACCTCAATATAAGGCATGCGGATTCCTGTTTTCACGGCCCCTCGTCGCCCTATTTGTCCTTGGAGAATATTTCCTACGCAATCCTTGTGTAATCCCGGCATCTAGAGCTTTAGAATGATAGCTGGGCACGACATAATACGGAAAAAATCGTCACGCCTGCTGCAGATATCGGTGCGAAATCAATATTCTAAGGGCTTTCGCATCTAAACCTACTTTGAAGATCAAGTGAAAATCTTAGACTTCTCAAGATTTCATATCAATAGAGACCATATTCTAAAAATCGTTTCAAATCCAGCGTGCCCCACTATTTATATCAAATATATGCCTTTCAAGAACGATACTTAGAAATTTGCAAATGAGCCATTCCGCAAGGCACAATAGTTTTAGTGCAGGGCCATTAGATTCAGCACACGAAATAATAAGGACCCAATATTAATTATTTAATTTATATATCAAATATATATAATATCATATATTTTCCAAAATAAAAAAATAATGAAATATATTATATATAATTCAATTCATGAATTTCATATATTTATATCTCTATATATATATATCTTTCCTAATTTTCTAAATTCTCAATTTGAATAAAACAACGAAGAATTATTAGAATTTTATAAAAATGAAATCCTATAATAATTTATTCAGAATTATATTTAGAAAGAATAAAATCAACGATCCCAAATAATCGAAAAAACAACTATTTCATCAATTTAGATAGAAGAAATAATCAAAGAATTCCTCATCAATATAATTTTCTCATAATAGTAGATTCTTATAATCTTTAGATAATTTTTCAAATATTAGAAATAAATTGATATAGATCATCATATAGAAGAGAATATAAGAGAAAAAGAATTTCATCCTTTTAAATCCCAGAAATGAAAATCATCATATAATCGATATCATGAAATATAAAGATTTCTTCGAAATCATGAAGATTGATTGATATCGAGAATTTATTTTATTTAGAGGGATACGCAGATATATATCAGATGAAAGAATTGGTCCTGGCCGCGTGGACACCACCCTTTTTTTTCTATTGCAAAATATTCTGGTCGAATTAATTTTTCCGGATTATGAATTAAACATCGAGAATCTCAGAAATATACGACTCATGAAATCTTTATAAATATTCTGACGCACCTCAAATATACATATATTTTGCAGACCGAATTTCCCAAATGATCGTCTGCAAACACTCTGTTCCAGATCCTAAACCCTTCAATCAATGGCAGAATCCTCGCAATGATGCTGGCATACTGCATTCTGCACCCCCAAAACATCTTACCCCATTACCAAGAACAAGCCTAGGTCGGTCTCACCTCTGGCAGGCTGCCCCTTCGGGGTGTCAACCGGCCTGGCTTCAGCTTGCCGCTTTAAGGTTGCAAGTTCCTCCGATAAGAAATCGAAACACGAAAGAATACATAGTAGCAAGAAAATACTAGCTCTAAGAAGAAGCATACAAATAATAGCAGGTTCGAGCAGGTGTGCTTGGAGCGTCCATGCAATAAGAGAAGGTGCATTTGCCACACTCTCTTGCTTTGCGTATCACCAAGAAGCCCTGGTTGTCGTGCACGCTGAAGCAATTTTACTTTGCAGTAGGAAGCACATACTGCAAGTGCAATCGGCGCACTGCCGCGGCTCTACCACTATCACCACCACTATCACTACGACTATCACTGCAGTTAAGCTATTGTTGCTGCTGTCGCTCATGTTCAAACGCAGCACTCTTCCTTCGCTACTTGCACATCAATGTGGAAGACTCTTTACTGGATTCCTGGATGCTGACTACCATGCAGGCATGCAGGTGAACTCAAACCAGCAAGGTGAGCTGCCCCTTCGAGCAAATCACATTGCTGATTCAAATCACAACCACGGTAATAATCATGAAGTCATCATAATACTAGTCATGATCATAAAAACATGAATGACAGTAATAATGGTAGTAATAGTAATAATAGCAAGATACTAGTCGTCGTAATATGAATAGTGATAACGTTAATTAGACTCACGGTCCCTTGTGCAGTCTGGGCTCAGGCAGAGCCCAGCGTCAGAGAAAAGACCCGGGACATAAGGATAGATCCTATTCACTACCCTCATCACCATGGTCCATCTCAGGCATCCCCACCCCCCATCACACCAAGGCCATGATCAGAAACATGCTTGTGAATTCTAGCAATGGCAACAGCAGTTGTAGCAGCAGCAGAAGGCATAGTGGTGGTGGTAGTAGTGACAGCAATCGGTAGTAGCAGCATTAGCAGCCGCAGAGGCAGCCGCAGTACTGCTGCTGCTGCTGCTGCTGCTGCTGCTGCTGCTGCTACTGTGCTGTAGCGCTCCGCATCAATCCCAAATCCTAGAGATGCCAGCCCGGCTGCAACCCCCATACCCCAAATGTAGACCCCGAACCTTAAGTATGCTCTGAACTCTTCTCTTTGTGCTGTCTTTCTTATTGAGTATAACCGAAAGCCTAACTGTGGCCCACAGTAACGACATGCCCTAGGACCCCTCATCATAAGGCTTTGCCCAACCCAAGCCTTCAATGCTCTCACGCTCTGCCTTTGGAGGTTTCCTAAAATTAGCGGTACCATTTTGGAGGTTCCCATAATAAGGATTATAGTATATTGGGGTCTATAGTAGGGTCCCCCCTATTTTGGGAAAGTATCACTACAGGTGTGGACTGTGATTTGCTTGTGGCTGGGTTCTGGTAGTTTTCAGGTGTCCTTGTTGCATGATTCATGGTTCAGGCTAGTACAAGCTCCTGAACTCCGGGTACAAGTTTTGCAAAGTGCTCTGAGGTCTAGCTTCTGGGTGACAGTTGACCGCAGTAGCCGACACGCTGTAATAGAAGCAATTGGAGGAAGCCGGCATTTTTCGACTGGTGATGGCAGTGTCCTGGATTCGTCGAAGGCTGCACGCTAGCTTTGCACGCGGTGTGAGACAAAGAACCGGCAACAAACGCTCGCTCTGGAGACTGTCTTACAAAGCCGGATTTGGACCACAGCGCCCAGATTGACAGCAATGGGCAAGAGATATTGTGGGAGCTGTTTATTCTGAGAGCTGCAGAACTAGGGAATAGGAGTTGTTCGGTTGTGACGGCCTAGACCGCAGCCTTTGCATCATCTCGGCCAATTGTCACAGCCGTGTTGGAAAGGCTGGGACTCACTGCCTCCTCAAGCAGCATCCTGGGCAGCCCAAACATCAGTGTGCCGATGCAAAAAAGAAGGCCAGACCTAATCCTTAAATGTCTTGGGCTTTGAAGTACCAAGTAACAGTAGCTCGCACTAGACAGCTGCCAAAACCTAAGCCTCAGACGAACGAATCCACATGCAATCTCGAAAGCATTAAGCCCTGCCACGGAAAACCTCGTTGGTGGTTAGTAGGGAATAAGAGACTACATTCCCTATATAACCCCTATATAGAATATTTTCCCATATTCCCTACTAGACTGCAGTAAGAAAAGCCCAGCAGCAGACCCACATCGTCCTTGGCCACCGTTATGGGAAGACCGCCTTGCCCTTTTGCCTTGACTGGTGTATTAGTATTCATAGGGTTGAGGGTTTAGGGGTTTAAGGTTTATGGGTTTAGGGTTTAGGGGTTAAGGGTTTGGGGGTTTGGGGTTTGGGGGCGTAGGGGTTGAGGGCTTCGGGATAACAATCTTACTATCATGGTATTGTCATCATTACTGCTGCCATTAAAAACGAGTAGCGCTACTAACACTGTTGAGAATATTCTGATGGCTCATTCTTACCGTTAATAATACTACCATTCAGTGATGATTGTAGTGTTAAACTAGATTCAAGAGGACCAGGGTTTCCGGACTCAGTAGCTTAGGTAAATGGGCCCGCCACCCGAAAATGTTCTAGGCCGCGCAACTTTGCACAATTAAGGCCCCCGAAACGGATGAAGGGGTGCTGAAAAAAGCCAAGACTTTGCAAAATCAAGGCCCCCTTCACTAGTCGGGATTCAAAATTTATCGTATCAGGAGGAGGTGTTTTTAGATCTAAGGGTTGGGGGTTGAGGATCCAGTGTGGAGGGTATGGGGTCTAGGTTGAGATCTCAGTCTCTGGTCTCAGAGTGTTGGCTTAGAGGTTCCTGCCTCGGGTTCATTTACCGACGCCAGGGATCTATGAGGGTTATTGGGATGATTTCGGGAAACACCTATACGGTTAGGATAGCCAATCGTCTCGGAGATGTCATTGTGCCGCTGTCTGCAATCCCAAGGTTCGTGTTGAATGACATGGGTGACTTATCCTGACAATGACAGTGCCCTTAATGAGAGGATCAGTACAGCCATCCAACACCCCAATTCAAACTCCCAGGTTTAATTATGGGATCAAGGTTCTGGGATGAATTGCGGTTGCAGCTCCCTTTTGTTCGCAATGTTCCCGGTAGGACTGCCGCAGTCTGCCTTAATCCTGAAACCCTGAACCCCTCAAGCCAAAACCCGCAAAAGTCAGCACAAGCCCTCTGAGAATGCACGGTGCAGTGAGCAGTCGATAGGAATTCCGCGGAAGCTCCGCCGGATCCACACCCATTGGTCGCACCAAAAGATAGTCCAAGCCCTGATTGTGAACTTCCAATGGAAATGGAAGAAGAACTGTTGGGTTCTCCCACCGAGGAAAATACACCAACGCAGACTCTCTTCTATCAGAACCGGGAAACGGAGCTTGCGACGATTTCTTCCATCTGCTCGAGATCGCGCTTCGTGCTTGGCCACACGCACCGCAAGAGGCAACCCCAAAAGCACTTCCTTACTTGGCCACGGTCAGACTTCTGCTTGTCTCTGTTCTCAGGAGTGTGTTAAGATTGAGGTCCCTGTGTATACTTTCCCAAATCCGTATGAGGACATCCAAAAGCAGAAAGTCTACTTTTGGCAGATACCAATAGGTAACCAGTTATATAAGCAGAGAGCTAGTCACCTAGGTGAAAACAAAGAGCTTGAAATATCATGATCTGTCACAATATGAACAAGCTTGCAGCAAAGACTTTCTGCAGACAAGCGAGATGCATGCAGCCTCCTGGGAGATAATCGTCGCCGATTCCCATGGACGACAGTACAACCAGCCGTGACACATTCCTCAGTCAGTGTGAACGGTATAACTCACGATTTCACCTAGGTTTTGGAGATATTGAAAAACGGACCAACAAGAATTACGCAAGATATTGGGAATACGTGCACAGGAACCCTGAATGGATCCCGTTTATTATGGCAACTCCCAAGCCAGTCGTAAAACTCTCTGCATGTACAAATCTACAGATGTTGGTGGCCTTATCGTCCTGTGCAGTGTTTGCTGCCTAGCTTCGCTGCCTGCATCGCTGCAACAACCTTGCGAGATCCGAGGGCGCAAGTTTGCGCAATGCCACTCCTCCAAGCATTTTGAACATTTTGGGGTACATGTTTGGAGTTTCACCTGTGGTGATGCAGTGCAAGCATGGTCTGGCAAGAAGAGTTCCATCAACTACGCATAAAATACAGGAACAGATGCCTTCATCTCTTGGATATCTACCACCCCTCTGCCAAACTGCAACTCAATTTCCGCTCAATTAAAAAAAACTCAAAAGCGGCCCAAATCCAGCAGGGCTCTGTCGGCTTCCAGGGCATGCGATGACCGCGTCACAACCTTGGAAGACTGTGGCAAGCTGCTCTTGGCTGCTGCTGTCCGTGATGTTCAACTTGAGGATATCCAGGCCTTGCATTCAGATGTACATGGGTAGTTCCCAAAATTAAGGTCCCATTTTGACCCCCTAAATATTTGGTGCCGTAATATATCATATAACCAAGAGGCGCCCATGGTTTTGAGAACAACCCATTTTGTCATCCAGTCCAGAGGCCCGAGAAAGGTGTACGTTGGTGATTGCAGCATCAAGCTTGCTAGGCTCGCGCACCCTTTGTTTTCAAGGTCTCTGGTTGTGCTGAGACCGACTTTCAGCCTTGTGCAGTGTAGGGTTGCGATTACGGTCACCATACGCTAAGGGTCCGAGTACACTAATCGAAGATAATTTGAGCACACATCACTTGCACAGGAACCCGTTTGGGCACTTGGGAGGACTTCGTCTATGGTTCCCCCAAACTGGACACAAAGTATATACTCCCATCAATATTGGGAAGGAATTCCATGTTGATGAGAACCCTACCTCATATGCCATTTAGGTACTTGAGCCCTATGAGCCTCATGCAGCTGATGGTGAAGAGCATTTCTGCCTCCAGGATATTCTGGCATATTCTGGCATAAAGACTAGCACACAGCACTGGTCGGATCAGAGATTGCGGCCAGCCATGCAAACAGCATAGGCACGGTCCTTTTGGCGCTCCCCAATTCTAGCCAAAAAAGTGCAGAACAACGACTGAAAGATGGAGTCATGCCGAGCTTGAATACTGCAACACGACATGACCAGCTAGGCAGAAAACGTGAACCGACAATCTTTCGCCATCTTCTGGCATTAGAAAGCGCAAGCTGCTGGATTCTGCAAGCACGGTTTTCAGGGCAAGCGTGAATGTTCCTGTGATTTATCCTATCACTAGTGCCGTCTTTTCCTGAATACTTCAATCATTGTGGCCGCCCCTTTTGTTTCCAGTCTGACAGCTGAATGATCATGCTACCAAGCTTTGATACGACCAATCGGTCATTCCATGGCCCTCAAACTAACCTCATCTGAGCCATAGTCCAAAACTCCTAGTAACTCCCTTTACAAACCTTATAATACTCTCCTATATAATCCCCTTTATGGCCCCCTTTAAGGAGTTTAGCCTATGGCTCATCTCTTGCGAGTTGGGCGCAAGAATCCAATAGCCCCAATCTTAGTGGTTTTTAATGGGAAACTATTACAATACCCTAAGGGTCCATGTACCCAATATTTGAGTATTTGGGATTTGGGTAATAGTAATTACAGTACAGGTTTGGGGTAAGTATATGATTATTGGGTACTTGGACCCTTAGGGATATATTACATAGGGGCTATATTCCCTTATTCCCTACGAAGAACCCATAAGCAATTCCAGTCCACAATGTTGACGCCCCTTCACTCCTCAATATACCCCAAGGACCTTCTAGCCGACGCAGTCCTCTTTCCAAGAGTTGAAGTCATGGAAATAATAAACCAGAATACCAAGGTCCTCCTTCGTCACAACAAGGAAAAGGCGAAAACCATCCCAAAACACTAACAGTTGAAACTGTTGCAGGCCTTCCATTTCTTTCTCCAACGCCTCCCTCCGTGAGGCTGGTACTACGTCCGTCTTGTCGATGCCCGTGTTCTGTCCATCCTTCCACTGGAAAAGAATGTATCACAAAGATCTCATGGGTCTAGGTTTGCAGGGTCTAAGACAGCATACCAAATGCGGCAAAATCCGAATGGCTTGTGGGGAGTATGACTATATACTGCCGCAACGACGCATCAACCTTTCAGCTCGTTCAGCATAAAGTTGCATAAAGCGTAGTCATCTCAAGGGCCAGATTGACTATCGGTTACTCTGCACCAAACTTCTGGCTGCTGCTAAGATAAACGGCACGCGCTAGCACCGCCGCCACCAGGGGCGGCGGCACCAGCGGCAATGACAGCGGCACTGGCACCAGCAGCACCGGGACCAGCGGCATCGGCAAGGGCAGCAGCAGCAGCAGCACTGGGACCAGCGGCATCGGCAAGGGCAGCAGCAGCAGCAGCAGCAGCAGCAGCAGCATCAACACCACCAACGAAAACAGCAGCGACAGAAAATCAACACAAGCACCAGCAGGAGCAGAAGCCGCCGCCAGCAGCAGCGGCAGCATGAGCAGAAGGATAAGTACCAGCAGCAGCAGCACCACAACCAACACCATCCTTTTTGCTAATGACCTTCTATGCATGAGAAGAAAACAGTCCGCACAGGAATGGCACCTCCGAGATGGCAACTGCTCGGAGCTCCACACCATCGCGACGTAAGGCATGCATGGCCGCAAACCTCAACAGTGAGCAACGGGAAAGGCAGAAACTGAGCCGCTGAAATGCTGGCACTGCCCCAAAGGTTGGCGGTCATAAATCCAATACCTCCTACAAGAAACGAAGCTTACGCAAAGTAGCAACACAATAATTGAGGTTCACAGCTTTGGCATGGTGCTGTTGAAGTGCAGAGAACAGCTTACACATATGTTCTTGGGCTGGGCGGAACTTTGCACGGGTTGGGCTCGGGGGCAAACATGTCAGTTGAGGGCGAGCAGCTTGCCAACATCACCAAGACCTCCAGCGGACGCCCAGACAACGGCAACAGTTTTGGACATGGCTGATCTTCTTCGACTCGTGCTTCGAGCCCTTACTGACCAAAACAAGCACTGCACATTTCCACTATAAAGTTCTTACGAGGAATGCGGCTGAAAATTCATGCTTCGGATGAATGGTCACCCATGATGTTCAAACCTCATGCTGCTACCCCTTGGGCCAAGAGCACGTGTCCCCAGCCCTACGTGAATCAAGCTCAGCCAGCCTGGCCATACCAAATAATAAATAGGTGCCTAAATTCAATCAAACTCGGGACCCTATGTACAGAGTCAACATGCTGCGAGGATATATGCTGCAGAAGGGCCCGAAAATAAGAACCATGATTTTGGCACGCATCTGTTGCACGGCGATGAACTGCATAAAACCTACCCCTGAGCCCGAAGCATTTCAGTAGCTGCCATCAAAGGGATGCTGAAGTAAATCAGATATGAAGGTGAGAATTGCGCGGTATTTCATAGGCAATTCGTTGCCACACCTGATGAGTGACGAGCCTACTAAATAGAATATTTCATTGCGGAGAAGCCTTCAGGGGCTGCTCTACTGGCCCATGGTGCACTGGAGCTTTGACGGCTGCCGACGTCATCAACTAAACCTCTAGTCACAGACTTCCACTACTATATTGGGCCCTGAAAAACAAGCACGGACGTGCAGAGATGCCACTCAGCTTATCACCAGTGGCCGAAGCCATAATCACATGAATCAGGTTTCACAACAATGCTGTCGGGGTGCAGTTCTAGATAGGTGATGCAAGTTAGTCACAGAAATTCTGTCCCCTCTAGCAGTAAGCAACCATGATGAAGGTGCCTGTTGCTGAGGCCTAGAATTGTGCAAGAGCCCAAGATCCAAAAAATGAAAACACAAGCAATAGTATCAATACAACATATCAGTAGTAATAATAGAATAATGATGCTAATACTAATGGCTGCTGTAATTGTAGTACTAACAACATTCATACAAATAACAAGAGTAACGGTAGTAATACTACTATTAATACCAATAATCATAGTAATAGTAAGTAGTAAGAATGGTAATACTAATAACAAATACGAATAATGATAGAAATAGTAATCCTAAGTTTAATAGTAATGCATGCTCGTCCCGCCT
Organism: Symbiodinium pilosum; assembly: GCA_905231905.1. Classification (NCBI taxonomy): domain Eukaryota; class Dinophyceae; order Suessiales; family Symbiodiniaceae; genus Symbiodinium; species Symbiodinium pilosum. The sequence goes on along the minus strand of CAJNIZ010023381.1, from coordinate 61,796 downwards.
CGAGAACAAGCTGTGTCAGCCCTGAGCAGCTGCTTTGGCTTTGAGTTTTGGATCGGTCTTAGGGCCTTTGTTTGGCACTTGGGGGTTTCCCAAAATTAAGGGGTACGATTTGGGGGGTGCTGATAATCAGGAACATAGTATTTTGGGGTCTATATTGGGGTCCCCCTAGTTCGGGAAACTACCACTTGGCTTCGTAGACGTTACTATACCAGGCTTGCGGGACTTGCTGGCGAGATCATCGCAACATGATGTGAGAATCAAGGCTTTCAGCTTTTACGCCAGGCTGTTTGAGTTTCTACAAACTGCTGGCTTCCTGACATTGTGGAATTTGAAATTCACTCTGACACCTTTCCCCGGCGGGTTCTATGCTACTAGGGCGAATTACAGCACTATTCACTCAAAAGGTCTAAACCCTGAATTCGCAAAAAAGCAAGAATTGCGCTGCCGCTCAACCCTAAACACTCTGATGTGAACCTACATGCATGTATGGCAAGCCCATGTATTGAACGCAACAGAAAGGCCTATTTGCACAGAAACTTCCAGATGTGCTGAGCCCCGCACCACCCAAGCCATCGGTGCCTCGAAAGGCTGAACCTTCCACTTCATCGGGGGACCTGTGCCGGACTTTTCCGACAAGTGGGTTTGCTTACTGGGGTTAGCAGGGAATAAGGGAGTATAGAATATAGGGAGAATATATTCCCTTATTCCCCACTGACGCCCCAGTATGGTTAGGGTTTGTTGTACCGTCTGCCTGGATCAAGTTTGGCTGATAATGATGCAGCATGCTCCGTTAAACTACCGAACAGTGGGTTCTGGAAGGTGTATACATGAACCTCACAACTTGCCTGTTGCATGTACTGCAGCAGCCTGTAATTTGAAAAACTGGGTTGCTGTTAGGAAGAGCAACCCAGAAACGGAGAGTTGAGCGGGGGGATGGTGCCATACCCCAAGTCCAAACCTTCAATTCAGGAGTTAGGGCCGAGGGATGTTGGAGCCTGTGCAGCATAACAACGGAAGGCCCAAACCTGAGGCCTAATATGTTGAGCTCGGATGCGCGCAGCTTTCATCCATGACTTCTTGAGCTGCGTTCATGTAATGAGAGACCCCTTCATCAGGTTGCCTGTTCATCTGGATTGACATTTTACCCTCACTGTGATTCTCAAACTGAACTATGGGGGCGTTGTTTCCATGTGCATACGCCGGGAGTTCTAGGGAAGTTTCGTGAGCTGGGCAGTGTTCCTTTGGAGACCCAGGAGTCCGAAGTTGTGCAAAACAAGTTCAGAAGCCTTGCCCCATGAGAACCTGCGTCGCCAAATCCTGCAAGCCAAGCAATGCGGGAAAAACAGAACTAGGCTCCACAGGCTGTCAAGCAGTGGGCATGCCTCTACAAACAAGCCAGGGTTCAGAAAGCACCACTTTTCCATCATTGCTTGTATTCACAGATCGTCATCTCCTCTCATCAGCGCTTGTAACCGGCTTATTGAACCCCTCCAGAAACTCTCCACTCTTCGGTCCATGTGGTAAACCCTGAAAACAGCCCTTCAAGGTCCATGCTGATCTGTGGCTTCGGTTCCAGCACTTTCCTGGAGCGCAATTTGGGATGGAGGTGCCGGGTGGCTCTGGATGTGGGGTAGGTTTAGGGCTCAGGACTTCCGTGTTGGGACTCAGTGATGGGTCAGTCTGCTTTACCATGGCAGCTTGGCAATCTTGGGGTAAGGGGTTACTAAGCTTTGTCTTCAACAGTCTTCAGAACCTACTCTACGCCATGCGCCTAACACAATTAGTGCGCATGTAATACACAGCATCAAGCGTACGAATATGCATAGGACCGCTTGACCACAACGAGTTCTGCAACCACCCGTGCTGGAGTTGTGGGTCAAAAGTGCTTGTGCGAAAAGTTAGCTGCTTGTATGGTACTTACCTGCATGCGGCTGCTGCGCAGACTACTGACCGCTGGGCCATGAAACTCCAAACCCCATTGAGAATTGATGGGTTGCTGTTAAGGAACTTAAATTAAGTTACCATAATGGGTATATATAGTAAATAATAGGGTTTCCCCAATATAGTAACTTAATTTCAGTTCCTTAATCCCTATATTCCCCCAGCTTCCATTTCATTTTCCATTGTCTTTCCCATTTGATTCTCCATTATAGGGGGATAATATCCCTAAACCCTAAACCCTAATCCCTCAACCCTAAACCCTTACTTAACTTAAGTTCCTTGACAGCAACCCAGGAATTGTAGCCATGAAATTTCCGTCAGCCTCTAAGCCTCAGCCCAAATGAGCCATAATCTAAACTCCTTAAAGGGGGTTATATAGGGTTTAGGGTTTAGGGTCTAAACTCCTTAAAGAGGGTTATATAGGGGATTATATAGGGTATATTGGGGTTATATAGGGATAATGGAAAATAAAATGGAAACTAATATGTATTGGGTTTATATAGGGGATTATATAGGGGACTACTATAGGGGTTATTAGGGGGGATACTGGGAGTTTAGACTATAGCTCACATGATGCAATCTTACGCAGTCATCTTACCAAGGGTGCATAGGGGGGGGTGTTAGGGTTTAGGGTTTAGGGTTTAGGGTAAGGGTGCATAGATGCTCTATGACTCACATTCCGTAACATCAACCGGGCACAGGGGTCGCTGACACACATCTGAAAGGAACAACGCCTTCATCCCCAATTACTTTGCTTCTCCGCGTTTACCACAATCGCTTTTATCGTCATTTGGTCATGAAGGTTGCTGCCGCGAGGGTACCATCTAGCGTTCGGGTTCGTAATAGTGCTGTTGTCCCTACTCTGCTTTGTCCGCCCAACCCCACCGTAAGTAAGTATCCCGGCCCGGCCTGTAAGGCCAAACACGCTTTGCTTTAAGCAAAGCGGCCTGCAACGCATGGTCAACCACTGCTTTTGGATGAATGGACGAAGAGATGGATATAAGCACGGATGGAGGTATGCTTGGGATATTGAAAGCAGCATGCGGTAAGCTCTCAAGCTCAGTTGGAGTTGCACCAGGGGCATGCCTCGGCAAATGCCAAATGTTCCTTTCTCAGCCTGAAAGTGATATGACATACAGCCCAAGCCACCCTGTGAAAGTATGTATGCCAAGGCTAGGACTGTACATGTACGCAAATGTTCACAAAGGTTCTGTTCGTCATGACACGAATGAAACATCTGATATGGGCATATGTCCATAAGCGTTGTTCTCCCTGACATTGGAAGTGAGCCCTGAGTGACTCGCATATCCTGCACACCGACCTCACGACGGGGTATGATCCCGTTCAAGCTCCTGGGGAACCTGTATGGAGTTGCTACCACCTGGACATCATTATAACTGAGTACTCGTAACCCTGATGCGAGTCCTGGTTTATCACCTAGCCCCTTACTGGATGTACAACTAATCGCTACCGGATGATTTTCTGCTTTATGCTGGGGGTGGGGACATCAGAGCAGTAGAGCGCATGGGTCTTTTCGAAAATTTGGCCCTCCAGTGTTCCTCAAAGTAGGACTCCAAAGAACGGGCGCCAGTTTTGGGAAACTCCCAGATGGCACCCTGCCTCAGTCAGCGCACGGCTGAGACCCGGTCTTCCTGCCTGAGCAGCTTGGATATGTCGAATGTATGATGATGCTGGTATTGGGCCCAGGTTGTGTCATTGGGGCTTAGAGTTTAGGGTTATTCGGGTTATTGGGGTTTTGGGCTTAGATTTATGGGTTATTAAAGTTATTAAGGTTTTGGCTTCTTGTTGGTTAAGGCTATAGCATCCTTAAGCAACGCACTGTAATTTATTTAGGAAACTAAAGGACCCACTGTGCGAATATCTCAGGGAGACCATGTGGCTCGGAAGATACTGTTGGCAGGTTCGACGAGTTATCTCAACAAACGTCGTAGTGGTACTAAAATGACTTGTTGCAATCGGTCTGCTGGGTCATTCTAGCGCATTTTCCTTATCGGGCTCCTGGGCACCCACCAAGTGGAACACAAGCAACCAACGCAGGCAATGATGACAATGTAGGGTCCAGACGTGGGGGTCTTGTATGGCCTTCAGCTCAAGGTTTTGGAGTATAATCCCACAAATCGAGGCTAGATACTCGAGTGAATAATGCCTATAAACCATTATATAAGCCCAGTATCCATCTCACTGTTCAGTTGATTCTCCATTATTCCTTGTGGCCCTTTGGGTTCAGAGTCAGGATTTTGCAGCCCGGGGCCCTCCAGGGATTGGAATCATGATTTGCAACAGTTCCTTCGGTAAGCAAGGACGATCCTGGTCTTGACGTAGGTTTGCAATGCGGTTATGGAAGCACAAGTTTTGGACCTTTTTACAAAGCCGCCCAGTTTACAAGCTGTCAATCAAAGGCCTTTTGAAGTCCACGCATAGCAAGGACCTCTGACAGTTTTGAAAATAAAGAGGTTTTGTACATTGGAACCCTTAAGGACGAACCGTCATTTCGGAAACTCCCCAGGTGTGTTGCTACTCAGCCCTGGCCCAGCCTGACGAATGCGTTCAGCCCTGGCATTGCAAAGGAGGTTGCTTTGAAACTTCTCTTTCCTTAGGGGGTGGAGTGTTAAGGGGACAGCTGTCCGAGCACACAATTCTTTCTTTGGTGTGTGGGATGAAGGCTATTCGACATGCACGGGTAACCTCAAACTACGAAATAATCGTAGCAAAAGTAGTAAGACGACAAGTAATATGTAATACTGATAGGTCATGAGCCACCTCGGAAGAAAAAAGAAAGTGCCTTCAACCAGCATTGAACTTGGGCGTCTCCAAAAATTAGAGGTACCTTGTGGGGGTGCCTGTTAACAGGATTCTTGGTCCCCATATCTAGGGAAGCTCTCACTTGTCTAGCTTCCTCTCCAGCATGCGGAGGCAACTTGTTTCGAGCAGTCTAGGTCCACATCATAGAAGCCAGTCTTCTTAAAACAAATTCCAGGTTGCGCAGGGATGGGTGGGTGTTGGGAAGACTTGCTGTTTACAGGGCTTAGGGTTAGGGTGTAGGGGGCAGCTGTCCCCTCTCTCAGAGCATAGACATTACAGGAGTGCCTTGGTAGATGGGGTACCCACGCAAGCCGGTGACCCCCCAAAATCCTCCAGCCCATCCATGGTAGTGTCCCAGATAGGTGAACCCAATACAGACCCCCAAATGCTATAATCCTTTATTATGGGACCCCGAAAGGGGACCCCTCATTTTGGGAACCCCTAAACCCAAAATATCATTACATATCCCCCTGTATCCCCCCAAAAAAGTACTTGGGAACCCCACCCCCACCATATTTTGTGATGTACAAGGCTACCCTTGTTTTGAAAAATGCCGAAAAACTGGCAGATGTTCGGCCTGTCTTCCAAATCCATCTGGTGGATTAGCTCGAAGCAGGTCTGGTCCTTGGAGTTCACAGCCCCAATGCACTCCTAACGGGTCCAAAAAATGAAGAACTTCAGTAAAAGACATCCTATACCCGGAACCCAGGAACATAAAGGGCCCAGACCCCCTAAAGGATCCAAAAAATGGAGCCCACTCAATCTGAATCCATCACTACATTGGGGAAACTAGGGGATTATTAGGGTGTCCTTTTTTGGGATCCTTTATCCTGAGCCCTACACCCTAGACCCTACACCCTAAACCCTGAACCCTAAACCTCAACCTCCGTTTTTGGGATCCTTTAGGGGGTCTGGGGTGGTGTTGTTGGAGCTTTCAAGGAGTCCTTCAAGGTGGGCTCTCAGAAAAGACTTGTCGCCACAAAGGTGTTTGACAAAGGGGAAGAAGTGAAAAGGGGGAGTAGCAGTAATAGTAATATCGTAGTAGTAATAGTAATAGTAATAGCAATAGCAATAGCAATAGCAATAGTAATAGTAATAGTAATAGTAAAATAATAGTAATAGTATTGGTAATAGTAAAAATAATAGTAATAGTAAAAATAACAGTAATAGTAATAGTAAATGGTAAATGGTAATGGTAATAGTAATAGTAATAATAATAATAATACTAGTAGTAGCAGTATAGTAGTAGCAGTATAGCAGTAGCAGCAGAGCGCGGAAGAGTCCGGAAGAGTTCGGGAGAGTTTGGAAGAGTTCGGGAGAGTTCGGAAAGTTCAGAGTTCGGAGAAGTTCGGAAGAGTTCGGAAGAGCCCGGAAAACTTCGGAAGAGTTCGGAAGAGCCCGGAAAAGCTTGGAAGAGTTCGGAAGAGTTCGGAAGAGTTCGGAAAAGTTCGGAAGAGTTCGGGAGAGTTTGGAAGAGTTTGGGAGAGCTGCGAAGAGCTCGGGAGAATTCGGAAAGTTCAGAGTTCCGCGATTAAGTGCCCGGAAAAATTCGGAAGAGTTCGGAAGAGATCGGAAGAGCTCGGAAGACTTCGGAAGAGCTTCGAAGAGCTCGGAAGAGCTCGGACGTGCAATTTTTTGACAAACTGCTTCTGCTGCTGCTGCTGCTTTTGCTGCTGCAGGTGCTGGTGCTATTGGTACTACTGCTACTACCACTACCACTGCTACTGCTGCTGCTATACGACTACCTCGCGATACCGAGACTGGACCAACAGCCTCGCCCCTGCCTTGGCATGGATTCAGACGTTCGGATTCGGAAGAGCTCGGTAATCAATCTTTACACTTGAAACGATCCCACCTCTTGCCTTGCCATGCTACAGCCTGTCACGTAATTCGTTCATGTTCAAAGTCCTCGCATTCTGGCTGTTGAAACTCGTCGCGCCATCAGAATCTGTCGGCCAAGCGTGTTCAAAACAACACTTCTCACCAGTTGGTCTGCCATTTCCGCATGTTCACAACAACGCTTCTTGAACCCTTTCCATGCTAACGCCCAGCCCTCGGAATGCATAAGATAGCCTATTTCTCTCCCGAACACACCCTCGTATACCCTCATACAAAATCTAAAACAATTTTTGACCGGAAAATGAGCCCTAGCTTAAGCATTCGGCGAGCTGGAATATGTACATATATGGTATACGGATTTGCTGCAGCCAGGCTTCCATGGCTGTCTGCTCCCACCAGGGGTGCTGCATCACAGGGCTGCGACCAAACGTCATCCAGCGAACTTTCTGGAAAAATGCCCTTGGCTGCAACAAATAAGCCCCTAAACCCTAAATCCTA